>JAQIWH010003406.1:0-20145 GCA_034695005.1 Cryptops parisi | reverse complement strand
TATAGAAATCATTAAAATGGATATTTCAGAATATATTTTGTATCTTAATAAGTGATAATTACAACTAATACTAACAGATGAGCCCCTCAGAAAAAATTTCGCATCTCCCAAGGGAGCCGCGGCGCCCAGTTTGGGAACCGCTGCAGATGATAGCAAGGCAAGTTCCAATCTTTAAGCGCTTTGTCCTCGAATTGTAAAAATTTTACTTAACACTCTTTTACACCAGGTCTTTCAATACAACAAATGTATATAACGGTATTACTAACCTAACATTTAAAACATATACTTATTGGTAATGTGACTGCGTGAGAGAGGTGTATGTTACCATTACAATACGAATGTAAACAGTAAATAAACGAGCTATTATAACAACTATGACGAGCTATACTTTATGTATCTAGCCTACTGTAAATAGCTAAACAAGTATAACAGTGAACGAGTCATGTTTAAATTTTAGGATTAAACAGCTATTCTAACAGGTCTTAAAACTTTAAAGGTCTTCTACTTTTCGCTACTTTGAATTACTTTCTAGTTTAATTTATTCTAAATAAAACTTGTTCATTCCACACAAAAAATATACATGGTAGGGTTGAAATGTTTTATTCATCACCGCAATGACGTTTTTGTAAATGTACACATATGAAAAACTGTGAGAACCATTTTACCAGATTATTTTTTTTTGTCGTGTTTATCACATAACTCATTTCACATTATTTCACGGTGTTCAAAATTACCTTTTAAGCGTTTGCTTAATCTACGTTTAATTGCTGTATCGTGATTTTTGAAGTTACTTTGTTTTTTGTTTTTTTTATTTAATCTCATGTCGTGAAGATGAAATAAGAGAAGTAAATGGGTGTTGCGTTGAAAGTTCCAGCTTTTGTTACTAGAGGCCCTTGCACTTTCCTCCCATCACCAAGCGCGCTGTAAACAGAATTTCACGTTTTCACCTCGTAGCAATAGTATTCAGTTGCTTAAAACCTCTAACATGATAAGCTTATTAGGATTCACTAAATTGGTTATTAATTAATTTAATCAAGTAACTAATTCAATAAATTGTATGTTATGTAAGTTTTTGCTACTTGTGTAATGTGTGAGCAAGGTTGTATCTCTTGGGTTGACACTGAGCAAGCAAGTATACTTACATAAGCCTATACAAGCAAAATATACTTACATGTGTATATTTTAAAAAAAACTTTTATGATAAAATATGTTTAAAATGTTGAGAGTATATTTCTAACTTTAAAATTATCAGTTAATACTGCATTGATATATTGAGATTTCCACAAAAGATTATGGATCGATGGCCTTTATTTGAAGTATTGAGCTCAAGGCCCTCTATAAAAATCTCATACACGGAACATACTTCATATATTGAGTTACATTTCAATATGCAGTTATGCTGTAAAGTGATAGTGATCGTAAAAATACCAAAAAAATGTTTATAGATAGAAAGAATCATTAATAATCCGTAGGGTTACCTGGCTATAACCGTACTGTAGATTTTGTAACGCATTTGAGCTTAGTTTAACGTACAGGAATCGGTTTAATAAGTGAAGATGGGGATGTTTCAGTTCATAGGATTACATGAGATTTGCAATATCGATTTTCGTGAAGCATCCTAATAAAGCTTTCCCCATATCGATTGTGAGAATGAGTAATTTATTGATGATCGGGGATTGCTCTGTTCAGTTTAATCGCATAAATTCATCGTTCCAATATCGATTCTGCGCCAGATTGCAACCCATTTCGAAAAGTTTAGGTTTTTAAAATTTGTGATGATGAGTTTGACTCGAAATGGGAAACCAAACAATGCGAAATTGGTTACTATGATACAAGCTTCCGGAAATGGAATGGACTTAACGGGTTTGCGTTATTTTTTTTTGTTGTTATCTTTGGAACGATGAACTGAAGCTTTCCATCCATGTGAACCATTAATCAAAAGTTTGCGACATTTAGGATTTTGGCAAATGCATACAATGTTTCGAGACTTCCTTAAAACTGAGTGGGTTAAGGAGTTTGAATGACAGCCACCTGCCAGCTTAGAGTCGTAGGAAAATTTATAGCTCGTATAAGTTATTCGTTTCGTATATAAAAACGAACAATTTTTTCACGAAGCTGTTTCAACGATCGATAACAAGCTACTTTTAAACCACAGGCTGTTTTAAAAATACACGAAAAAATGATCATTAATACCAATTAACTTTGAAGCACTAATGAAGCCTTGTCTCAAATATTCATTTTATATAGTGATACGTATAATAATTATTATGTTTCGTTAAAATTAACTTTTTAATCAACTTCAAAAAAAAAACGGAGGTTAACAATTCGACGCGTATGTATTTTTATACTCTTTATATTAGCTTCACTTGTGAGTGAGTGAGTTTGTGAGTGAGTTATGAATTAGTGAGTGAGCGACCTGGTAATTGAACATATACTGTCATCTACAGTCGTTTGTAAGCATATACTGTATAGTCCAATGTTACAAAAAAAACGCATAAAACGAGAACCGCATAACTCCAATGTAAAAAAAAAACGCATACTGTATATGAATAGATAAATCGAAAATTGCCGAAATCAAAATTGAAATTACTTAAAACGCGCATAAATTAAATATCGAATTACTCGACGATCGCATAAATTTCATTTCGCATAAATCGAAACATGCAGAAATCAAAAATGGATTCTTTGATTTATGTACCTACATGCAGTATATTTGTAGATACAGGTTTATAAAGAGTATGCTTAAAAGGTATTTTTAATGTACTTAAGTAGATGAAATGTATATTTACTATTGTCACAACAAAGTTTATAGCGGTACGTGTGTCTTTAGCCAGCGTTTATGAAAAAACAAACACTATTGGTACAATTGCACTAACGTTAGATTTACATAGTTGTAAGTTACAGTAGCTTTATAAGGTATAAATTTATTTCATATCTAAACGGTTTTCAATAATTTCACGCATAATGTACAAGAAAACCTATATACAAGATAAGAAAAGTAAATAACTCACTTTGTTTTTATTTTTCCTTTTTTGTTTTTGTTGTTGTTGTGAGCAATATGAAGTTAATCCATAATGCATTTTAAAATGACACCGAACATGCAACATTTGCCAAAATAGATATCTAATGTGTCTGTTATCCATAATGTGCGCGTTTCGCTACTATTATATCGCAATAATGCGTGTTTCCTCTCTTAATTTGGTTTTTATTTTTTTAAAAAAAAAAGAGACCGCTCAGCGAATGTTTTGTCAGGTCATTCAATGGGTTTACATAAATTACGCTGGCGTGCAGGACAGCTGGTCGAGTTTGCGTGCAGCCTTTTTCCACCAAAAGGCTTATCAGCAACACCAATCTTGAAAGCGTGTACAGTATTAATTGTGTAAGGCAAATCGCTATCCTCCATACCTATGATGAGAGAGACAAAAAATAATAGGAATTAAAGTACTTTCACTTTGCGAGTTCATTTGTTAAAATCCAGTCAATGAAACTCTAGAAGACAATTCAGGATAAAAAACACTGTTCGAATCGCCTATAAACACAAGGAACAGAAGCCGAAAATTTTATAGATGAATTTTATTGCTACTTATTTGAGGGTATTTTGTTTTCTCCCGATTTTTATTATACGTTGGCTACAAAATGGGTTTTTATAGCATGTATTGTTTTAAATGTTTAAAACGTGCGACTAATGTCACTCGTAGAAAGTTTGGTACCGGTAGAGCTATACATTAAAAGTGTAAAATGGGCGATTTGTCATAGTTTTTATACACTTAATAATTTGTTTGTCGTCCATATTTTAATGCAGTATATTTTGTCTCGCGTTAGAGGCTATGTAGCATTAGTGGGATGACTCAATCGCCATCATTGATGTACGACTGGTCTGGTTCTCCTTCACCTTTTTGGTGAAAAGCCCAATGGCAACGCAAACTTAAGGCCTAAACGGGACGATCGACTAGTCGTTCCTGGTCTCTTCTTCTTCTTGTAATAATACTTCTCTGGTTCAACCCTGGTGGAGGCGGTATTGATTTTCAGCGTGTGAGCTGGCACGTACTGTAACTGCATGTTAATTGCGCCTCCACTTTGACTGCACATAAATTATGATTAGAAGAATAGCACAGCCAGTTCAGAAATGATAATTTATTTCTGCATAAACTCGCGCGCCGCATAAATCTCGTGACCTCCGTGAGCCTCGGTAACAACAACAACGCATAGCGGCCGGTGTAGAAAAACATAAATTTCTATTAAAAGGCGGTTGGATGCAAAGCAGGAGGAAAGGTTAATAAATTACCGACCACGAATTATCTGAGAAAGTCCTTAATTGTTGTCTATGGAGAAAGATTTGTTACGTTGCGGTGGGTGAACAAGATGCAAACTTTCCCATTTCTTTTTCTTTTATTTTTCAAACTTTATTTTTTTCTTTCTTTATATTTCATCCATCCATTGCGTGGGCGTGAAAAAGGAGTTAAAAGTTAACTAGAGCGTGAATTCTGAGTCACCACGAAGTGCCCTCCCGCTGAAATTTGGGAGAAAAATGGTGATGGCGGTCACCTTAAAAAACCAGATTTTCTACTGGAATTACTGCCACTGAAAAGAGTTGACAAACTTACAAGGGGGTTGAGTTTCCTTTTTATATTTATTTTACTTTGAGGTTTGCCCATATGACATGAATTTTTCGTGGATCGTTTGTTAATTAACATAATTTTCCAAGTTTTTTTGTGGGTAGCACATTTTTTTAAGTCTAGACACGCGACTCATTTTGGTTAATATAAAAAAAGTAACAGGATGCTACACGTTGTTTAGAATGATATACAATATGAAACAATCATCGACATTGGATGCGAGTTGCATTTGAATTGAGATACCAATTACAATATGTACGTACCGTCTCAGAATTATATGATTTCTAGAACAAAAAACTACAGTTGTGATATAATGTTTAACAAAATAAACCCAGTAATAATACATAAAGGTACCAGTACTTGTGTATTAAACTAAGCCACCGATATGAGGACGCCACATCTTTATAGTTTAGGTTAGTTGAAGCAAAAATGTATTAATTTTATGATTAATGATAAAATTGGTTGTTTTTTTAATTAACTTATCTGTAATTATATATACAGTATCACATACCAGTACCAGTGTAGATTAGTTAGGAAACAACAACACAATAACACTCTCATGGCAGCCACTGGCTGTGAGTTTATACACAATTACAATAATAACCCGTGTTCATTTTCTGTATAGTTTGGGGGAATTAGTATTTAGAAAACATTTATATTATGTGATATTTTAATAAAATAAATTATTTTGTTTATGTGTCTGTACATGTGTCACATCGAACTCGGAAGCAGCAAAACCAGACTTTGAACCCGCGCTGCAAAGATTAGACTTCAACTAAAGCATAGTTAGACCACTCAGTCACCTGATATCTGAATAATTGATCTTTGATAGGTGGTTATAATTCATAAAGAAATGTGGACTTATCTTTCCTCTAACGATTGTTTTTCCCAAATGCATATTTGTATACCGGTAACTAATCAATAATTACGGTAATAGAATGAAACCTTTTCAAACAAGTGTAGTTAAAATTCAACCATTTCTTTTCAGCTGCTACTAGTGTTATTTATACAATACTTTGACAGCAACCATTGGTGCTTTTGCACGGATTACTACATATAATATGTGTGTCGAATAAACACATATTGCTGCGAGATATATAATAGAGCATTCTTACATATACGGCATTCTTTAGGTTTATCAGTGTATTGAAAACAGAATTTATATATTTAGGTTTATACTAGCTGTATGCCCGTCAACGATGACGGGAAAGTTGTATTTATTTTCATTATGGAGTTCATTGTTTTAACTCCTGTTGTCAATAGTAAGCTATTTTCATTCCAGCAGCTTATTGATAGGATTCTGTATGATTTCGTGGATTTTACTCACGTTATGTTGAACCCTGTGGATTGAGCGTGTCATACATACTGTATATAAAGGAAATTATACAATGTAATAGTCATATACAATTAGATAGCTTTTTAAGTTGCAAGTCATGTATAATTTATTTTTAAAAAGGTATTACAGATGTTGCTTATAGTAAAAAAAAAAAGTATATCAGTGTATGTTTAGATGCTATTTTCAGATAACGAGAAGATAAATTTTTCATTGCCAACAACATAAGGTGGATTCCTCATCATTAATGAGCATAGCCGTCCGTGTTATTTCATTTCGTTTGTTTTGAAGTACTGGTATGCTTCCTGTTCTATTTTATTTTCACATGTTAAACATTAGCTAAACAGAGTGTAGTTTAGGCTTTAAATATATCTTACGATCTAAGTATATTTATTTTTATGGTTGCTTGTATTTAGAATACCAGATTCGAAATAGTGTCAGTGTAAAATTCATCCTTTAAAATGATTGATAAACTCATCTCGAGATATAATATTGTAGCCTACTTGAGCATTAAAATGAAAATCTATTCGGTCAGTAAGGTGAACAAGTTTTCTTTGAGAATTTGTTTTCTTGTGGTACTAATTATGTTTGTCAGGGTTGCGAATTTTGCTATTGGTTTAGCATTATTTTATGTATTTGATACATTACGCTTTATCGTGGGATTGGTTATTTTGTTTATCGTTTTGCACTTCTTTTTTCACTATGGATTCTATAGAAAGAGTTGTTTTTTTTGTGTGTGTGTGTGGCTACCAAATCTAAGAATATTTCATGTCAACTTTACGTTGTTGTTGTTGTTTGTCAGTGGAACGATTTCCCGTCTGTGCCGTTGGCTGCCATCCATCACGCATGCGCACAACAACAGCCATTTCGCTTTGGCTGCCTCCTTTTGGCCTTTGGTGAGGCGACGAAACCGTGGTCGTGGATTGGACCAACGATTCGGCGGGTTCCCGGTTCCTTTTTCCTCTTTGAATCCTTCTCCTTCTACTCTATCTATTTTCTTCGTCTTCATCTTCTTTACCTTCTCCATCGAGAACGACAAAAGCAGCCAGGGGGGAAATAGAATCCCTGTTAAGTTGCACGTAATGGCGTTGTTTCCGAGTCAGTCGTCGCAGACAGCTCATTACGGAATGCTTTAAGCTGTCATGGTGGCCTCGGCACTCGTCGCCAGGTTGAGCGACCAAAATGGCCCTGTTGCCGATTCCTTATTGGCCCCCGAACTGGCCAACATGGTGGTCGTTGTCAGTATTTCAAGGACGACGTTAAGTGAGCGCCTTATGGCTGATAAAAAGACAAAACGGAAAAGAAAATGCCGCGATAAAACGAGGGAGAAAAGATGGCGAATTTCACGTAGGTTGTTGCAGTTTGACTGCTGCTCTAGTCGAGGTTTATCTCTTAGTTTTTTTTCCGGTCTTTTGGCGGGAAAGTACGAAGGTTCCATATAACCTTATGGACACCCTGTTGCGCCAACAATGAAAGAAATGGACTGTAAAACTAGTCTACTGGTAGGAGTAATAGTAGGAGGGAGAGTTTTGGATTGTTAAAATGTTGTAAAAATGTTTTCGGCATTGAGAGTATCGAAATAAAATAAAATTTAATGACAGTAAACATCACCCGACTCCCGACTGGTTTTTAGTGATCGTTTTCTATTAACAGTCTTTTGAGGAGTGATTTATAAGAAACAATTTAGATAGATAAAGTAGACGCATGAAAAATTAATATTGTGTAATAGTTACTTAGTTTATGTCTAAATGTCGAGAAGAATATGATTTGGAAAATATACAGTTCTACTGTAGTATTCTTAATAAAAATGTACTAGGTTTTACAACTAGTTTTTTTATAGCATACTAAACGCTCTAACTATTTTAATTCTATAGATTTGATTTAAGTGTATACAGAGTGAGTTAATACAATTTTATTAATTGGTTACAATATTTTAAAGCGACACTAAAGATAGTTTTTAACTTGATAACAAATTAATACAATTCTAAAAGCTTCTGTGAATCACATTTTGGAATCATTTACGCAACATAATTTGGATTTACTATTTTTTTATGAACAATAATAATTTAATTAAAAATCTTGAATGAAAATTTCTTGAATCAACATTTCAATTTTTGTTTTGTTTACCGTTATCGAAAATAAGGTTTTTGTTTTCTTTGTCATTGGCGCCCTCTCGCATCATTTTTACAGAATAATTTATTTTATAAAGTGAAACAAAAATTAGCCTTTTAACCATGAAAAATAGCTTACTGTTTCTTCTTCAACTTAAAGAAAACACTAGGAAAAATTAGAAGAAAATAATAACGAAACAATAAAACAACAACGACCCCTTAAAAAAAACCGCAACAGCTTAATTCAATTCCGTAGATTAAAAACCCAACCAAAAAGAAAAATAGAGGAAGAAACGATGACGAGGCTAATGAATCGAGTTTGATTGTATTCGTTCTGGCAAAGATTAAGAAGGAGTGAAGTTGGGATTAATTTGGAGTAGTACGAGGGAAAAGTTAGTAGAAGTGGAAGAGGAGGAAAAGGGAGAAGGGGGAGTTTAGCTAGCTGTGGAATTCATTTGCTTATCGCTAGATTTCATCTCTTGTTCATTGAACGGAATTACGCTGCGCCACTTGTCTCGTGTCTCCAGTAGTGATTTGCTTAAATCCGACATTCTCGGCGCGCGTGCTGTAACAAGATTAGCCACCAATTTATGGCCCAAGACTCCATAAACAGGCTGAAGGATCTGCTTCAAAGCTTTTGCCGTCCGCAACTTCCAACAGCTTGCTCCGAGTTTAATAAATTAAATCTACTACTTTCTCTCTCTCTGTGTGTGTGTGTCGTGTCGTGTTAGTTATTTGCGGGGACCGCTTATGAACGTTTGTTACTTTATGTTGCAAATGGTTTGTCGTTGTTTTTTTTGTTTTTTCATCTTCTTTCCTCTCTTAAGATTTTTACAACTCTTTCCGCTCATAATGTTTTTCGAGAAGTTTTCACTTCCACGTTATTAGTCAAAAGCATAACCTAAAAGTTTCATTTTCATGGTCACCGTGGTCTTTATATCATCACTAATAAAGCTCAGTTTAAAATTACTATATTATTATAAACTTACATTGAATACAAAGTAGTTACCAAATCCAGTGTTAGGATATCAGGAGCCATATTTTAGATGTGTGATCCTTCATGTTTGACCTATCTTTATTCGGTTTATGTTTTTGTAGTTGTTTTCTATATATATTTTAATACATTCACATAAATAAACATTTGGCGACCAAGAATTGAGTAAACAAACCAATCCTTCACTTCCTGTTGAATTCGCCCTTTTTGTTCGCAAAATCGCTTTGACGTCTGAATGCAGCAATAATTTTCCCAAAGGTTTTTTTGCTCGAAGTGGTTGTTTTCGTTTACGGAATCCAATCAAACCTACAAATAAGACAACAAATTCATCATAATTTTTTTTATAGTTTCTTTTTTATAAAACAATTGCTGTGTCAATTTCACAAATTAAGAACACTGCCAAATTAATGTAGACAGATTGAACAAATTTTGTACCGATACAGTACACACGTGAGGAGCCCAAAAAAATAAATTGTATCGCTGATGTTATGAAACGTATTATAATTATAGAAGGTATTTGCAACTTCAACACTTATTAATATTAAATTTATCCAAATAATGCAATTTAAATGAAATGGTATTCGTCGTCTTTAACATTCTTTTACACTAGATTAAATGTTCTTTCTCCCAGTTTTTGTATTTTACGTTTCAATTCATAGAAACCTCGGCAGTCTTATTTTGCATAGCATTTATTGCTACTCTTCATTACACCGAGTAAATCAGGACGAAGACAAACACACAATATCGTAGTGTGTCTTAAATGCGGGCACGTAGTAAGATAAAGTCAACGTCGTTTTCTATGCACGAATGGAGATCAGACATCATTCACTATCTTCCCGAAAACTTGGGAGCTAGGAAGAAATAAAGAGGGGTAAAGAAAAAAAAAGGAAGATAAAAAAGAAAAAGGAACTTAACATTTTTATAGCAGTGTCATATGAAAATGTCACAGTCCCAACCTTCTTGTACTAAGCTTTCACCCCTTTCGCGAAAGGATGAAGTCGGTGAATCAGAAACCACATTTTCCATTGGATTGGTTGTAAGGGCAGTGTTTTATATCGCTTCGGAGACCTGTTTCCACCTAATATGGCGTCCATAGAAGCGATTCATTGATCGTTTTCGTCAGCCCTACTACTACAACCAGTACTAGTATAATAGTACTAGGGTTCGTTCTCTTCCTTCTCTTCCATCGAATGGAATGATGGCGTCGGCACTGTGCCAAACGAAAAGGGGGTTTTGGTGTGTGGGTGTGTATGTCGTGTGTATGTGTGTAGTGCACGTGTTACCAAAACGTAGCAATATCCCTTTCGTGGAGCTTCGGTTTCTTCCTTCAATTCCCCTCCTCTTTCGTTCTTTCTTCCCCCGTTTCTATTAGAATAAGTCCTAATTAAATTGTATTGTGATCATTCTCGGGAGGCAGTTATAACGGGACGAAATATTGGAAGGGAAAAGATCCGAAAATTGCTCGTCTATTAGTGGCTCTGGGAATACAGCGCCTAATGAGATCCAGCGAAATTTGCTTCCTTTTCTTCTTCGTCTACTGCTTTGCTACTCTTTTCCTACTAAAATTGGAGGAGACTGGTGGTGGATTTTTCGCTGTCGTTGCTATTGCAGTAGTGGAAACATTTTTCCCTTGTATTTTCTTTTTATCTCCCTCTCTTTTTTAATTTCTTTTCTTCTCCTTTTGTTCTTTAATTTGCCAAGGTCTGTTGGGAGTACTGTACTTTGTCTAGTGCCACTGAGAGAGCCTCCGGAACTCAGCCTAGTGCGATCCATTTTTTCAGTTTTGTAACTCATAGTAATTTTAAATCTTGTAAAATAACATCTAATATTAGTTTTTAGAAGATATCTAAATATACGTTGGTTTTAGAAAATATAACAATGGCAGAAAAACAAACAAACATTAAACGATAATCAAATACTAAGGTTTTTAATCATAAGTTAAAACTTGACTAGTTACTTTTTGTTCATCTTAACGTAAAATGAATGATTAACTCAGATAATAGCAATGTCCGTTACTGAAAGTTATTAGCCTACATCCTACTACATCATTCTCTTGTTCATGAAATAACGTGATTTTGGACTTTGGTTAATTTCACTTGTTCTAACCACAGTGAAGTTAATGTCATTATTGTGATTGACTGTGAAGCTACCAGTCAATAAGTATCTTGGGCTACCGAAAGACAAAGTTCTTATTTTTTAGAATGTCTGAAATGTTACAATAGTTGAAAGGTTTTATCAACTGTAGTCTTTCATTCTTATTCTTGAGACGCTTCTTTATCAGTTGTTTACCTCGAGGGAAAAGTCTATATTGTCTTTTTCTTTTTCCATTTCAATTGCTTTCATTGTATCCGTTTTACTGATGGGTTTTCTCTGCACTTTTTTTACTTCTATCTCATTCTTTTGTCTCATTTCTTTGAGGCTTTCTAGCTTTTTTTTTCCACTGTGTACTTTGCTTTTCATTAAGACTTGTGATTCTAGTTTCAGAATTTCGATTTTTACCAACGTTTCTGGTCATTAGTTTTTAATCTCGAATTCTTGGCCTAGGAGCTGTAATGTTTGTTTCTTGTTTTAAAAAGAAATTTGACATTGTGGTTATGAGCTGTTGAGAAAATCTATCCGCTTGGATTTAGAAAAAGATCTTTTATTTACGCTAATTACATTGTTGCCTTTTGCTGGCCCAAAGTTTAATTATAAAAATCCACTGTTATTATCATTTGGAAGTTCAAAAAAACCTTTAAGATAATACGCGAAACGATTTGTTTGACCTTGCTGAATTGCTGCTATACGTGTACTTTAGAGTGTAGTGAATGGGAAAAAACAGAATAGAATTGGTTTTTTGATAAACAAGTTTGTTTATTTAATGATGCATCATCAGCCTTGTTTCAAACCCTATAATTATAGTTTTGATTCGAAAATAAGCAAAAATGAGATAAGTATGAAAACAAAGATGAGATTGAGATGTTGAAAAAAAATCCCTGCAAGTTCTAATGTGAGTTTAACTAAAGATTTTCTCTTTGAAAAATCGATATTTTTAATATCTAAAGTAGCCAACGGGATGTAGTGTTTCGTATGGGATAAGAGGGGACAGCGATTTAATAAGGCAAGGTGCTTAAGGTTGTGGCAATGAATTGTCCCGGTGACCGGAAATGAAGTAGAATTTAATGATTTTTGAGCAAGGTTCTAAGAACATTGTTGAGAGTGTTTTCTTGTGTCTCATATTAATTCCAATAAACTTTATTATTATTTTTTTTTGTGTCTAGGTGAAAATTATCCGTTTATGTATTATTTTTTTTTGTGTGTTGAAAATGGACTAGTTTAAGTAGACCTTTCAAATACGTTGATTCATGAACGCAATATAATTGCTGTCTGAGATAGTTTATACTGTAATATATAAAGCTCCTGTGTAATTGCCCACAGTGAAAATATGACGCGAAAGTATTAATATTGTCAGCTACGATGGAAACGGAATATTAGACCATCATTCATGGTTAATAATAGTAGTGTTGTTAACGATTTTCTTTTCGGAAAAAGCTCAATTTTCAAATTCGGGTTGAGATTAAGAGTTATTAAAAAACAGTTAAAAGTCCAACAAGAGTAGTCAATAGTATGTTAAAGATATCAGTTTTGTGGTTCATGATTCCTTTAATTATGATTCATTTAAGTTTGTTCGACTGCCATTTTAAGCGATTTTGCTTTTAATTGGATTCATTAACTGGCTTAAATTGCGTTTGTTGGAATTGTTTATTAGTTGTTGGAATGAAAGCATGTTTTCTGAACCTTAGTCTAATGATTGGACTGGAATCGTTGGCCATAATCAATCGACTAATTTGTATTCACAATTTGTATGACCTTTTCGACGCTTTTGCAAAACGAATGATCAATCGAGATCTTTATCTCGCGTTGTTGTTTTTTTGTATAATGTAATTTTTTTAGATTGACTTTTTATCGAATAGTTTTGACTTAGTTTTCACAAACGAGGCTAAAAAATGGTGCATGTTTTATTTAAAAGAAAATTTGACGTCTTAATTTTCGTATAATTTGTTCGCATGTACACACATGATCATAAATTTGCATTAACACTTCACTTGAAGAGAAAAAAACAAAACTGGAGGTGAATTTTGTTTAAATATAGTCGACACGCTTAGATTTACAGTAAGTTTGAAAAAAAAAAAAACAAACCGATTTAACTTAATCAATTATCTTAGCTTTGAAGTTCATTTACAATCGAAAGTCAGTTGTTGCGTAGGCCAGTGGGTGGAGTTCTTTCAATTTCGTTTCTTTGTCGCCGTACCACGTGCAAGATGTACCCGTAACCTAATCTGCATAATAGAAAGGTCGAGTTTTGAACAATGTACTCGTTTAGTCTGTCGTGGCCAAACAACAACAAAAAAACAAACCAATATAAAGAGGTGAAATTTTTGTACAGCTGCATCATTGCTCTTTTGCTTCGACCCCATTCTCTCTTCACCATGCACTCTTCGCCATGTTACGCCCTCTCTTTTCTTTAATTTTTTTCTTGCATCGTTCTTCTTGGGGAAATAAGAAAGGCTGAAATCCTGAACGAAATTTGTGTGGGCTGGTCCAGGACCGAGCAGGCAAATTGCAGGTTGGAGAAGAAAACGAAAACTGGTCTTAACTGGGCAAAGACTTTGGCGTGTAGTTTGGGCTTCGAGCAAGCTTTGCCATTTTCCAAGTAAACGATTATTTGGCCGCCAGTGTTCATCACATGACTTATTTATCTCTCTTATTCCAGCTTTTGATGTATGCCTACTAATTTATCTTTCTTTTTCATTTTTTACCTACTAACTGAAAGTATATGCTAAAGGGAAAAATCCTTAGTAGGTTCTACGATGGAATGCTATCATTAAAACATTCGCCCTCTTTTCTTTGTCCTCTCTAAAATGGAATACGTTGTTGCATATTTACTTTTAATATAAAGGTTCGAATTTAATGTTATAATACAATGTAACTTTGTTTCGTAACCCTTATTCAAGCGGTTTATGTTAATCGTTTTTGACATAATACATAATGAATCACTAGAAACACGACTTGTATAACTTACAAACCCGCGTCTCACTACAGTGAACATGTTAATATACCTTATAAAAATACATGGCTAGAAAGATTACTAAAACCCATTTTCTTTGTAAACCAATATTATAAATTCTAAAAATTTTTATAAGTTGGAAGTAGTTCAAAAAACTCAGCTAGCATTTTTGTTTAAGAAAAGGAATAACTAATGCTTAATGTGGTTAGATTTTAATAGTTGAAATTACATTCAGCTACCTCAACCTTTCCCCCTGAAAGTTTAAGAACATTAAAGTGTCAAAACGCAAAATTATTAGGCTCTGGAAATTAACGTGGAAGTTAATTTGCAAAGAGAATAGAATTAAAAAAAAAAATAATGCAAGGTGCTTCGTGTGTAATGATTAATGTTAAGATTGCTTATCTTTTCATGTGTTTCACATACCTACTCTTGTCTTATTAGTTTTTATCAAAACGTTACTAGAGGGAGATAAGACCTAAAGTAAAAAAAATAATATAACACAAATCTTTTTTTTTATTATATATTTTCCAATTAGTATTGCATTCATAGCACAAAAAAAGCGCCAAAATTTAATTTTGTTCAACGATAAATTGACGATTAACCGAAAAGCGTTCAAAATATTTTCATTTTAGAAAATCCTTTTTTTCATCTTTGTAAGAGTGTAAGAATCAATTAATGGGTATGGATAAGTCCTTGGTTGAGGTTTTTCCTTCGGATTTTTTAGGGGTTACCATGGGAGAACGATTGGTATCCAGGGGTGTACTTCTCTTAAAGAAGAAAAAAAGAGAAGAGTGTTCTGTAATGGTGATATAGGGGCTCGTGACCACATAGTGTGAAACAGTGCTGGAGATCAGTATTGCCTTTGGGTGGGAAAAAAAGCCAGCCTAGCAATCTGCATCACAAAAATGTAGGTGTGACGCACCAATGAGTTATTGCCGCCTAGAGAAGAAACAAATTACATTGGCGGTACTTTCTTGATGGGCTGACATGCAAAAGAATCATTATTCAAGTTTTGAATTCAATTGCGTAAAAAGCTTTCGTTTATATTTTCTTTATCGGTATTTTGTGACTTTTTTTTTTTAATTTTCTAATTGCTTAATGTTAATTTGCAATGTAGATAAAAAAAAATGACTGCCAATTAGTTGTAAACATGCAACTTGTAAGTTAGAAAGTTAATTGTTTTTAAAATGCTCTTTTCATTACCCTCTTTAGATTATAAAATATAGCTCTTTTTTTCATTTGTGAGGTTATTAAAAGTAACCTACAGGTATATTTATAAAAATATGCTTTATGTCATTGCATTTATACACACAGACACATGTGAACGTTTTATTTTAAAAAGTATCCAACAAATTTGATGGTAAGGGCATTGCCCTCGGGTTGAATAAAAAGCGTAGATTAAGGCCGCTCTTAATGGTGTAAACAAACATTCCTACAGCCGTGATTGATGAACAGCTACTAACTTCGTGCATCTTGAAACTGCGACTAAAAAAAGTTTTTATACGCGATTGAGAAAACACGTATGACGTAATAAACCTTTATACAAAACGTCTCTTTTCATAAAATATAAAACTTTTTGTTTTATAAAAGTTATGAGTTGTTGCGTTCGGAATATGCAGATCGCGACCGTAGGGCAAGTGTGTGGCTTATCCATGCGGGTTGTTATTTACAGGCGTAGTAGTATCACCCTATTCTAATAGTGTACGACGAAATGGTTGTAGAGTTTGTGAAAGGCTAAGGGCGAGTCGTAAAGCATAGGTCATTGGACACGGCTTGTAGCTATCCGTCTGCTCTTCATAAAAATCACCTTCCTGCAATAACATCGTAAACACTTCAGTGTATCGGTAACTCAATGCGTCGCCAATTACGCCAGCTCATTGACAGGAATGTTAATGGTTATTGCATGAAATGAGACCGTGAACATGTGTTCACCATCCCATTCAACGCACTACCACTAAACCTCACATCACATTTGTTTACCCCGCGTTTATATTGAACGGCATTGATCTATTTGTCGTTATAGTTTTTGAAGATATATTTTTTTTAATGTTTCATAAACATAACATCTTGCGCAATTTTTATGATAAAAATTAAAACTGAAATGTGATTATATACTATACTTGTGCACAAATTAGACAAAACTGCGGTTAATTAAAAGTCTGGCGGTGAATTACAAAGTCGTATTATTTTATAGACTAAGTAATTTTTTGATGTTTTGAATGATAAAAATCGTTTTGCTTGATTGTCATAGGTATTTTTTGTGCTATCTGATACAGTGGTACTTGTTGGGTGTTTCGTTCTGATCCGCTTGTGATTAGATTTTCACTGCTTTTGTTTATGAGTTGGTTATTTATGGTTTGATGCTGAGATAATTATACCTGCCGTTCATATACAAGTTTCTCGCTTCTTCTTCAAGGCCATAAGCCAAGATGATTTATGAAAATTGACCTCCACATTTCATCGACGGTGCTTAATGAAACTTATATTATTTCAGTTGATTTTTATTTTTTAAAAAAATAACCGTCGTCTCATTTTTCCTGTAAATGCACACTTTGTGAAAAAAATAATAACTATTCTTCCTTTTCCTTTCTATTCTTGATCGAGAGAACTTTTTGTTTACGCCAAAAAAAAATGGAAAAGTAAAGAAAGCAATGTTTTATATATTTTTGTTTCTGTTTTTTGTTTTGTAGGGTTCATGGGGCGTTTTCTTTAACGCCACAGCCTCTCGCGGGCTTCATTCCGCATCGCTGATAATATTTCGTATCTGCCATAATGGCGGCAAGAAAATAATGTATACGCGGATGAATTTGCAGCCTCTTTTAGTCACGTGGTCACGGCAAACAAGCCGTAAAGCTCGAGTGCTGCTGCATCGCAGCCTTTAGCCGAACCCACTCGCCGTGCTCGTTGCTTTGGCAGATGCAAATTTTCTAGCTGGTCGGATAAGAGCCAAGGTTTCACACCCCTCGTTGTCGAGAGGGTGTAGAAAACCTTATTTGTCAGGGGTCGTTTCGAGTTTTTTTGTTTTTATTTTATTTATTTCCCTCCCCGAAAGGTTTGAACCCGGACCCTGTTGGGTTTCGCAAAAATCGTTTGTCATTGGGAACTACTTCTCGGCGGTGTAGCGATACATCGGCAGTAGTGGGTTAACAAACAGTTCTCAAGGAAATTATTTTTCTCTCATGCCGGCCTCTTCTTACAAGTTTTTATGGTTGGCCCTGTGTAGAAATCTCAGGGTCCAGCATGTTTCTTCAGGGATTCGTGACGCCGAATAACACTCTGTTCACATCAGGTAGGCCTGGCGTTTTTCTCACTTTTCTTCTCCCCCCTATTCGCCTCTTCTCTTCCCGTCTCCCTCTTTTCGGCTTTACTTTCCCCTCCGAAACGTGCGGTGCAGCGGCCTTTTCGCTCTCATTATGCAAAAGAGGTGTCGAAACCGTATCGATCGCCTTTCTGGACGCTGGCTCGTCACTCTTCCTTCCAAGGCATCTGACCCTTATTTTTTCCTCACCCCTTCGTTTGTGTCCCCTTCTTCAGTTATTGACCACTCGCCTTTTTTTCTTTAGGCCTATACATTATAACACATTTTCCGCTTCATTAACTAAACGCGTGTTAGCTGGCTCGTTCTGACTCGCTGCCGCCACCACTGTTATATTTTGCTTCTCTACACGTTTCGTACTGTGTGTGTGTGTAATGGTATACTGAGTGGTTGGCAGGAATAGGTATTGTTAGCGATCATTATCCTCGTTGATAGATGATGATCCGTCAAGACAGGTGTCGAGCTAGATCTCGATCAGCCAAATCACTCAGCTTCTCCTCATTTCTGTCGGTTGAGCTGGATGCAAATATCCATCACTCTCGCTATCAGACTTCTCCAACCTAATGGAGCCTGAAAGCTTCTCGTGTCAAGATGAATTTCGTTTATCACACTTAGGATGCTGGGCTGCTGCTTGTTATTGTTATTTTACACGCTCGATAATTTGCTATGAACGATTGACGATAAATAGCGCATTGGATCGATTGCCATGTTTACGCTTGATCAACATGAAATAATAACACACTTTTCTTAAATATTTATTTTATTTATGAAGTTACGAATTTTTATAGTGTGCATAGGACTGTAAATAAAAGTTAACAGGTTGCATGCAGAACAGCAACATCGATGAAGTTTAAAATTATATGAATTGTGATAACATCAGTTTATTATTGCAAAAACAGGCCATTCGATTATTTTATAAGCTCGTTCATCATATATAATATAGTCGCTTTATACCTGCGTGTTGATTGCCTAGTTGTTTTAAATTGTTTTTTGTTTTTAAATTAAATTAAAACACGATGATGTTCTCATCGTTAAATATGAGTGAGAATCTGTTGATAACCTGATTCACGTGTATTTGGATTAAGAGATTTTGCGTGATGAGATTGGAGATGAAATGGTTTTAGTAAAAGATATTTAGGTTTTTATTTTCATAATTTATAGTGAAAATAAAAATTGATTTATAAAAAGATTTATCATTGAAACCGGTTCATAACTAAGACGTATTCATATCTGAAGCTAATTTCATATTTTATATCAGGTATGCGTTTTCATAAAGTCGTTTTTCTGCATTCTACCACATAAAAACCATCATAGTAAATCAATTTCATAAAAATGTTCTATGTTACATTAACGATTAACAAATTGAAATTTCAATATTTTAATCGATTTTTTATATTGCATAATAATTGTTAGATTCCATAAACAATACATTGATGTATCAGCTTAAGATTAGTGTTAATGCAGCTTCTATTACGAACATGATTTCGATATCAATAATTATTTGTTTGCGATTTAAATTTTATGTTCGTCGATAAATTACACTGACTTGACAGATTGTATTATTATTGAACATGATTGTAAATTTTAAAAATCAGTAATTGTGTTTGTTTTTTTTTTTGCAAAGATCGTATCTTTTTAAGGAGACGTAATTTGTTGCGATTTGTTAACAGTGACATTTAGTTATTGACGTTAAAAACGTCACATAGGTCACTTGAACCATTTAAAAAAAAATATTTAAAAGAGAAACAACATGGCTTCCTGACTTCGTGTTTAGTATTACGTAAGCTTCAAAAAGTGACTGGAATTTTAAACCGTGCAAAGAAAGAAAAACACGGATAAACAAAAAAACAGCGCACGTAAATTTAGCCGTCACGCAGTTTTAATCTATAGTAATGTTGCGTTATTTTGTGGTGTCATTAACATATCAATGTAGCGAGTGATTTTTTTTTCTTCTTTAAAATTTCTGATAAAGTGAAAATTCACACATTAAGTGACAATCATGTGTCAAGATGTCTCAGCCCGACACCTGCGAATCTTTCGAGTAGCTTCATGCTTCGTTAACTGTTCTAGAGACATCTATTGTCACCTGCTTAGGTTCCTCTTGATCTTTGTCTCGTCCTTTTTTACCCTTCTCTTTTCTTAAGTCTTTTCCTTCTCCTTTTTTTTCCTTTTTACCACTTTGAAGAGGGGGAAAAACAACACATGACCAGCTTTTGTTGCGTCGGAAACGGATGTTCGTGATGGACATTGACACATTGCACTCGTTTGTTGATGTTATGGAGTCGGTAAACGGATTGTCCATTGAACTTTTTCAGTTGGTGAATTATAGTTAGTGTAAATGGTCATTTTACGATTACTGATTTGGATATTACGAGTTAAGGAAAGTATTATATCGGAACAATAATAAATATATTAAATAGAAAAATTCAAAATTACTATATATTTGGTGCAATAGTGTTAAATGTTTGCATTTGAATTAATTCACTCGTGTTACCTGTACCAGGTATCATAACTACCTGCAAAACTTGTGTATGAACAATCGTTATATAGTAATTAGATATCGTACATTTGGGATGAGAATATACCATAGCAATAGCAGCGGATAATAGTAGGTACCGGTATATGAAATCAATGCTATATGTAATATACCGAGGCCCCGCGGTGGCCTAGTGGTTAAGGTATCCACCTCCGGTACTCTAGTTGGTGAGTTCGCCTCCCACTCGTGCCG
>JAQIWH010003405.1:0-20148 GCA_034695005.1 Cryptops parisi | reverse complement strand
ATATAAAAGGATGAAAAAGTTGAAAGAAAAAATAAAAGTGGGATGAAGGAAACCCCCTTCTTTTACTTCTCTCGCCCAAGTGCCTTTCTCCTTTTCCTCTTCTTCTTCACCGCCCTTCCCTTTTTTTTTACCCTTACATTTTCTTCTCTTTTTTTTTTATATCCCCGTTGGATTCTTCATTCCCCAGTAGTGACAAGTGGGAGATAATTGCGCGGAGAGTGCTCGCGCATTCGATTTGGGAGCACCTCCTATTGACAATGGCGTGCGCTACATCGACCTTCGCACATAATATGAAAGAAAAAAAGAGTAACAAAGTTTCTTACTCGAACGACTTAAAAAAAAAATGTACCCCCATTCAAAAAAAAAAAAAGGTCGTGGCAAGAACTTATATGCAAATCAAATTGAAAGAACTGTAAAATGCATTTGTTACGACCTGAGCGTAAAGGTACCAAAAATGAGCATACATTTGATGTTAAAGAATACTCAGTCGTCGGCATATAGTGTGTGTGTGTGTGTATGTGTGTGTGTGTGTGTGTGTGTGTGTGTGTGCGCGCATGGGTGGGTGTGGGTGTGTGTACGCACACAAATTCACCTGGTTTTCTCGGGGTTTTCTGTTTCCTCTGCTTCATAAAACCTTTTATCTTCATCATTATTATCTCATCATCATCATTTCTGTATTTTCCGATTTAATAAAGTTTGAGGACCAAATGGCCAGAGTCGGTGCACTCGTAAAAATCCAAATACCAATCTACCATATTGTACAAGTACAGCACATGTAAGTATAGGCTACACAATACATACATGTATATGTACATGAGCTGTACATATACCTTGGCATATAAATATACACGCATTGGACTATGCGTGAATATGAATGAATATAATGTTGAATGTAATGTGAATATAATGTTGATATGGAACTAACTATTATCAACATTAGAATATATTAATATTTGTTTTGGACTGTAAACATTTGAGTACAACATTACGTATGCTAAGAATAATGTATACAAGAAAAAGGTAAATTTATTTATGGAGGCTAAGCGTATAAACAAACGATGCATAAACATTCAACTAAGCTCGCATTTGAAACTATTGCAAACATTCGAATCAACGTATAAAACTATACTGCCTAAGGTATAAACAAATGGCAATCTTTTTTTTCCAAACAACATATTGAAATACGCTTTTGAAATCAAAGAAAACATTAAATAATACATTAGAACTCGACGTTTATTTGAGTTTTTCATCCATCCACAGACGCAACAAGGAAGATGCCAAATTAAACATCCTTCCTCGAAACCTTATTCGATGCAAAAATTATTTGTATTAATAATTCACAATATTATGATTATGTTTGTGCGACAAGATTAAAAAAATAGGAAAAAAACAAAAAAACAAAATGCGAAAATCCAATTTCATTCGTTTTTACGATGTTGTACAACGTAAAAGCGCAAAACATTCTTTTGCCTACATTGCTTTCATCTTCATTAAACTTTTTCCTCTCTTGGTTATTATAGGCCTATACATTTCTAGTGAAAATGGGAAGAAAAAAAACCGTGATGACAGTTCTGAGACATTTAAATTTTTTGTGACTAGTAATGAAAAAAAAAAGTATCATTTCCTGTTTTTCGTCGAGATAACGTACTTTGACGAAGTGAAAAAAAAAAATTGGTTTTTTATTTTAATACTAAGACCACTTCATGTAAACAAGTAATTTAGCTTTATCCGAGTACGACTCCTTTTTTTTTTACATCCACGTTTCAAAACATCCTCGTTTGCATGAAAAGACACTTTCCTGGTTTCTTTCACAAATTAACCAAAAAAAGATAAATAAATAAATAAAAAATAAATATTAACTCGAAAAAAAAAAATATTTAACAAAAAAAAAAAAGTATAATCTTAGCCATTAATGTAATTAGTGTTTACATTACTTTGCATTTTCAAAAAATTCTTTTTATCACATCTCCCCTTCCATTTTCAAACCCCTTCTCCTTCAAAAAAAATGAAGAAAAAACAAAGAAAAAAAAATTATTTTCTCCCCCAAAATTAATTAAAAATTAAATCTCCAAATTTGTTCTCTTTTGCATCCAACCTCATCGCTCGTTATTTATTTTTCAGCCTATGCCTAACCAAATAAATTTACAAAAAAACTTTCGCATATTAAATTCCGGACATACAATTTTTATTTCATAAACATGTAATTAATTAGTCCGATTCACTTTTAATTAAAAACTCGATGCAAAAGTGAGTAAATAAATTCTCATTCATTTCCAGCTGCTTGGTTGCTAAGAATCCAATGTCTTATTAATACCAAAAAAAAAAGGAAAGTTTTCAATAAAAATATTTCATACTCTTTCTATTAAGCTTCACTTGTGAGTGAGTTTGTGAGTGAGCTGGGAATTGAACTTATACTGCCATCAGTCGTTTATAAGAATATGTCCAATGTCCAGTATTAAGCACATTTTATATGCTTAATATTTATCATGCTATGTTTTGATATGTTTTTTTTTATTGGTTCTATATTTTTTTAGTTTGTTCAGAATGTATAATAATAAATAAATAAATAAATAAATATACTCACAAACTGAAAACAAACAAACAACATTTACGATAAGAATATCGCTTTAAAAAAAAATAATTAATTCGCTAATATTCCACGCTTCATTAACGTCGCAAAAAAAGTCGCTTAAAGTTATTCAAATAAAATGATAAAATGTCCCGTGGTGATGAAAAAAAAAAATGGAATGAAAAACGAAAAAGATGATAGGGTAATAAAAATTTAACCTTTCACCGTGTTCATTCACTCCAGCACATTTTTAACGAGCGAGAGTGAATGGCGGAAAAACTTTTTACGAGACAATTAATTTCGCAATAACTGTTCAAAAAAATTGCCATAGGATGCAAAACTTGTAATGAAATTTCAGCTAGCCGGTTATATTATTATTATTATTATATTAAAAAAAATAACAAATTTTTATTCTTGTCATTAAACACAAAAAATGACGGTTAATTTCGGAACAATTCGAATAGGAGCCATAATTTTCTTTCTTACATCATGTACACTTAATTGCCCCATCGAATAAAGAAAATTTATGATTGACTGGAGCGTACTGGTTTTATACGCTTTATATTAGTTTCACAGTGAGTTTGTGAGTGAGTGAGTGAGCTAGGGATTGAACGTCTACTGCCATCTACAGGCGTTTATGATAATATAGTCCAATGTACCAAAAATTGCATAAAGTGAAAACCGAATAAATCGAAAACTACATTAAATCTAATGTAACAAAATTTGCATAAATCGAATCGAAAATTGCAGAACTCGAAAATGGTATTTCTCAAAATTCGCATTAATCGAATATAATAATACTAATAAAATAAAATTTATTTGCGATTCAAGGGATCATAATGAAAAGGCTTAATAAATCAAATATCACATTAATATTCGCATAAATCGAATATTAATGTGATATTGCGTATTAATAAAGCGTATTGTTACAAAACATATTTAATGTATTTGCTTTGTGGTATATTCAACTTAAAAGTTATATTAATAACTGTCCAACTTCAAATTACACACTGCCGTGTTATGTTGCCACCTGTACATTGTTGACACGCGACATTAGTGTCAACTTATCTAACTTAATGGTAAACATTGATACACACCTACATTCATACATACACACGACTGTACAGTACATATTATTGTTATACACATATTAGCATTAACAATCGCGTATTACTGCAAACGCTAATGTGTATAACATGGTGTACATTAACATGGATTAACATCAACATGTTTTCCTTAGGCAAACTCAAAATGTCGAACCTGTACACAAAGTCTAACTACAAGTTTGATTACCAATGTGACCTGTCCCACTAACCTACATAACTAAGGGTGAAATCTCTTATTAAAACCTAAATAGACTGAATCGTTTTAAACCCATACCGAACTAAGTCGAATAAACTTCAAGTTGAGTAAGCGTAATGTGACGTATGGTTTGTCCATAAGGATGCATTCTATTCTGATTGGTCCATAGCGCCGTGTAACTATTTCTAATTGGTCCAGCAATATAATTATCCCTAGGTCATTTCAATACAGTATGTGAAATATTTCATAAGATATCTAATTGAAGTTTTTGTTAATTAAAGTTAAATCCGTTAAATATGTAAATTGATAGTGAGTACTAACGCGTAAACACCAACCCTAATTAACTCTAGGTGTGAAATCATCTTAATAATAATCGTCTAAGAGGAACGCTGACGCGAGTAGACGTTGATGCTGATTACTATAAATATATATACCCACATATGTATAATACAACAATGAACTGTATAACATAAGGCAAATTTAAATTACAACAATGAACTGCATAAAACTAATGAGATAGTAAACTAAAATTTTTAGAAAAATATATAAACACAAGTTTTGTCTCTAGACACCCCGTGGTTACCATACCAACCACGGGGGTTCATTTCTAGTCTTCTCATAAAATCAGTAGCCTCTATGTTATGTTGGAAAGCCTTAAAAAGCTGTAGCTATGGCGTTTTGTTATGCTGAAAAGCCTTTAAAAGCTGTAGCTATTCGACGTGATATGCTGGAAAGCCTATTGTTGTAATCAGCAGGAAAGCGCTACAAAGCGGTGGCTTCATTCAGCAGGAAAGCGCTACAAAGGTGTAGCGTTATGCTTTGTTTTGCATAACGTTCAAAATCAACGTTCAGGAAAGCGTTCACAGTTGTTGCTGTTTAGTGTGATGTTTGACGAAAAAAATTATATGGCGAACTGTTCACACTTGATGAAGTTTCTCTACATTTGTGAGTCATTGGTTTTTCACATTTGCGAGTTTTTCTCCTAATATGCCGTTCTAATCAGATTAACGAAAAATTAACATAGACACGACAACGTGAGTGTAGACAAGTACTTTATAAAATTTTTTTTTAAGCGTTCACTTTATAGATTTGCAATGCTTCTGTTATCAAAATACATTTTGAAAGCTTGTTACATTTTTAAATTTTAAACCACAACGTAAAAACGTGCTACTTTAACGTTAGTAGTATGGTATTGCAGTACTAGTTCATCTAGTGCCTTCGTCGAGTTGTCTAGAGTCATGACAATTAAATGATACGAAATTCTCTTTATTTTGGTGATTTTGGTGTTTTGATGTGTTCACAATTCACAACTCACGTCTTCGTAGTTCACTCACAAGTGACGCTAATATAAAACCAACCCTGCACTTATTTTCCATACATATTTGGAAAATAAACCCATACAGGATTTGAAGTTTTTTCTTTGTACTTGAAATTATTTCTTGAGACATATATTCATTCATTGTTTGAAAATTTGAAAAATATTCCACCCAGCTAAAAGTAAGCTATACATAATGTGACTAAATTAATATTCACAACATAAATCTTTACCATTTACAAACATTACCTAACAAATGACCAAAAAAAATCACAGCAATGCTTTCTTTACCATTATTAACTTCTCACTTAAGTGATCATCCCTATAATAACTCGATCAAGTGCATTTAGAAAAACAAAAAATGTATATTTTATTTTTCAGAAATAAAATCCTGAGCACCATTACGTTCATTTTAACACGCACAACAGTCCATGACAAAAAAAAGTAAAAATTGCACACACCACACAAACAGCAAAAAAATGTCCCATAAAAAAAAAGAAATGAAGGAAATAAATGAAAGAGGGTAGGTGAAAAATTCGCAGGAACTTGTCAATAGTGGTAAAAGTGAAGAAAAAAACCGAATGGTTGTTGGTCATTCCTTCAATGTACCCCCGTCACGTCACGCACGGCCTGTGCTCTCCAACTAAACTGTCTGCGTTTGGCAGCTGAACATTTTTTCCCTACTTCTCCTTTTCTATATATATATATAAATATATATAAATATATTCTCCCTTTTTTCCCTCCATCCTTTCTACTACTACACATGGCCAAAAGTCTCTTTCGTTTTTCCCCCCTTATCCACAGAAACACACATACACACACCCGGCGTGAATGTGCCATATAAGCGAAACTCAAATCGGGCTGTCAAAGACACCAGAGATCGCGAATTTCGTACCTCTTTTTAGTGTTCAAAAAGGAAAAAAATACCTTCACTTTTTTTTTATCCATCACACACACACACACATACTCATTCAATGAAAAGAATGTCAAAAAAATAAATAAATCTAAAAAAAAAATAATAAAATCAATCCATCTCTTTAGATTAACGGTAGCTCCATTTTGACGGAAGAAGGCTTTCTAAAGGCACAATGGGAACTAATGATGCATGCCGCGAGATCACATGCGGTCTTATTGGGAAGGTGAAAGAGTTCTCTCGCAATCTACTGGGACTCCACATACATACACACAGACATACATACATACATACACCCCTTTCCTTCAGGCTAAAATCAACCCCCATCGGTGAAAGGCTTTCCATTTCCTTCTCTCTCTAAGCCTATACTTATTCATCAAGCAACTTGCTATCGAGATGGGTTTGAAAGACGAAGGGGGAGGGTTTATAGTCGAATCGAAAAGAAAATGACACGTCCATAAATTAATTTTTCCTTTTTTTTTTTGTTCAATTCCATTCCAAAGGATCTATTATCGAGAAACACGATTCCCTGTGTGCTCGCATTGAAAAGCTATATACACTTAATGATCATCTATTCATACGTGGTTAAGCGTATGTTTTCAAAAGGCATACGTGCTTCCACTCGGGGAGCTGAAAAGAAAATTTTGTCCCTAATTTGACACGTTTGTTGTGCCACCATGGTACGTCCTCTTTTCAGACGTATCCGATAACATTAAGATAATGACCTGCCATCATTGATGTTTTCCCTAGCAAAAATACTTTCAAAAGATTAAAAAAAATATATAACAACCCCTCGCACTGCTAAAAATATTTACCCCCCAAGATCTGAAAAAAAAAATTTAATTTATCTCTTCGTTTGACGTAACACGACACTAATATTGTAAGAAAGTAAAGATGAAAAAAACAAACCTAGTTTGAAGTTTTCTACTCCCTCTGTCCCGAAATATTGTATACATTTGGCTGTGTTTTTGTCCCAAAATTATGGCTTACATTATTTACTCATACGCTTAATGTGAGTATTATATATATATATATTTTTTATTTATTATACAGGGTAATCCAAAAAGTGCTATTTTATACATACTCTATATATTAGCTTCACTTGTGAGTGAGTTGTGAGTTTCTACATACGAAAATAAGACGATTCAATAAATTTTGGAATGTATGGATTCGTCTTAGTCTATCGAGTGACTCTGGCTATATGGCGTCAATGAAAAACCAATATGGCGGACGACGCTACATACCATATATGGCGGACGCTATATGCAGTATAAATTTAGAGTACGCTTAAAAAGTATTTTTAATGTACTTGTTACGAAATAACTAATACATAAGTGATTTTTTAATAAAACAGATAGATAGCATTTCGCTTATTCAACTGCCAATTATTTTGATTTATTATTCATACTATATGAAGCATAATTTTCTGAAGTCATAGGTTCATTATTGCAGTCACAACGGGTGTCATTTTGAATTGCATGCATATTGACAGGACATATGACACTGTCTCAAAAAAAAACAAAAGCAACTTGCAAGTCTCACCAACCAAATTACATATCAGAAAGAAGACCACATTTAGATTATTATAAGCCCATGAAAATTTATTATTTCCTAAAACTGTCCATAATCAGAAAGCTTTATATCTGAAATGTAAACCACATTTTGTGACAGAAAAAGTAACTTGAAAGCAAAAAAAAAAAAAATCACAATCAAAATAAGATCTAAACGCGACATTTCCAAAAAAATTTCAAACTTCTACGAACCGAAGTAAAACAACATTGAAAATAAACAAAAAACAACCGACACTTTAAAACTTTGATAAAGTTTCAGCATAAAGTAACGCCCAAAGCATTTTAAAAGCAAGGGACAAAAATTTCCGGTTAATAAAACATTTTTTCTTCCTCCACTGCTCCAAGTCATAAAAGTGGTAAAAAGCGGTGAAAACTTGAATTGCCCCGTAATATTCCAAACGACTCGGTTTTTATTTATAACTTTTAGCAATTGCTAGACACACCGAGACAATGTTTCCCAAAGGTGGACTTTGAAGTGTCGACCTTTCGCCAATGAAAACTACCACCTCGCCCATCCTTTTCAACAGCAATTAGAAACGGATTTCAAAAATCCAAGCATAACAAAAAAAAACTAACTGAATCGTAAAACCCAGAAAAATTTCCTTTTTCGAAACCTTCTAGCCATTCCGTTCTTATAAATTCCACCTATATATGTGTAATGGCTCGCTATCGTCTACATTATAACCATTTTTCACGCGCAGTGAAAAGAGACGATAATAAAAAAACGACGTAAAAATTTTTAATCCCGATTTCACGTTTTTTTCTTCTTTTGCTGAGCAGTTTCGATATGCTTTAGGTACAAGATTACCATCGTAAATTTTACGATAGACGAAAAAAAAATAAAATGTTTTAAAACTTTTCGTACTCTAAAAGTGGCATCATCACCATCGCTCAGTGCACTTCGGATAAGATAGTTACGCTAGGTGAACGTGAATTAGATCCAAAACCTTCGAGAGAAACGAACCAACCACACACTCACACTTGTCTCCTTTCGAGACGAACGGAGATTAATAGGAGACAATTTTTCCTCTCAAACCGACCGTGAAACTACTGTGACACTAATTAAATACTGCCGGTTCCCATTCGATACCGAGAGATAGCTACTTTTCCACACTTTCAGACCAACTCTCTCACCTTTATGACAACTAAGCCTATTAAGGGCTACTTTTCTACTTAAAAGCTGTGAACAATCACATCCAAGTAGAACGGGGGTACTCGTAAACTAAGCTTATGCAGGATCTAGACCACCTGCAGCAGTCATGTTTACACCGTGTACAACGGAGTTAAAACCCCCTTTACACGGTTACATTATGGTGAATATCAACGTGGTAACTAATAAATATTAAGCCAGTTAACAGTTTTGTAGGCCTGGTTAGCTTTAATATAGGTAGGTGATAATTAGCGATACCTAGCATGGGTGTTACATACATTTGTACGTAACGTAGGAAGTAGTAATCGCATTATGGAAACTCGCGAATTTTAATCTGTGGAATTTCCTGCTAGTATACAGGCATATACAAAGTAGGTATAAAATCAGTTTAAAGCTGATTAAACGTTTAAACTTTAAGTGATAAGTATTGTGTGACTTCATAAAAACATTTTATATCACTTTTTTCTGAAATAAGTACATGTATTGAAATGTAGGCTTAAGTTTTCCGAGCCAGTTTAATACATCTACGTATATTAAAATGTGAATTTATTATACGTATTTACTTATTGGTAAATACGTATAATAAAAAACTTTCCAAAAAAGTACGTTAATAATACAAACTGGATATGTTCGTTAAAAGTAATACTGTTCATAATCATTATTTTAATACAAAAAAAATCTATTAAATTTTTCAACGCACGTAACAGTGAATCGATCATGTTATCCGTCACATAACCATTGTTTAATTTTATAAACGTGATCCTCATCTATGCATACCTATGTTCATTTTTTGACATTTTTTTAGCGTAGCGTGGTCGACTTACTGTACTCTTTTTTTAGCGAACCAAATTTAAAAATTATTTTAAACAAACAAGCGAAAACGTATTTTTGCTGATTTGTGTTAACATATTTGGACAGATTCACGACAAAAATTTATTGTCCAGATAAATTATATGTAGTTTACTATACAGTATTCATAGTGAGTGGTTTAACAGTCACAACAATGACTGGCTACTCAGATGAACTATAAAATATGTAGTAAACTATACATAATATATGTACTATTTATGAATATATGTATTGTTCTATTTACAATAATGGTGTAATTTGTTTGGCTATGAAACATCTGTATATTTGGCTATATAAGTAGCATTTTACTCAGCAACATGCTATGAGAAACCCTTAACGAAAAACTCACTTCACGTGTCAATTTCATCGAAATGACAAAACATGGATTCGTCAAAATTAAATAGAATAAAAGGTCCCACGGGCTATGTCTATGTTCGAAATTTCAGCTCTGTATGTCATTGGAAACCTAACGAAAAACGAGCTCAAAGAGGTCGAACCGTGAACAACTCCAAGCGAAGTTGAATAAAAGGTTATAAAAAAAACGTAGTACTTCATGCAAACGTTATTTGAAATAAAACTGAGACTTAACATTGCATGTAATCATCGTTCACGTGTGAATACTTGGTCCTGCACGTAGTCATAGGTTTTACAAAATGTTTTTTTATTCATATTGATACATCTCAAAAAGACTTTAGTATGTAAAATAAAATCGAAAACTTAAATATCAAACCATGTTCTTGGACGCAACTTTTAAGATTTATGAGGAACCTATTTGACCATCTGAAATGATGGAAACTATACGCAGTTTATTTTCAAAACGTCTTTTCTCCAGTTTTGATCATTTTTTAGTTACGAGGTTCTGAAAACTATTTGTGAATCTTGATTTCAAATATGCCATTTTCAAGACTCAAAATTTTTTATTCCTACTGAAAAGTACTCTCAAAAATCATTTTTATATGCAAAGTTTATGGTATAATGAATATATAAAAAAAAAAATTTCTGAAAATTGTGTTTCATGGACTTGAAACGTTTTGGAAACAAGCTCTTCAATTAATGTAATAATTTAAACAAACAAGATCACGCACAAAATCGATTTCAATTTAAACACTGCGCTACAGTCTGTATACCGCGTTACGGAACAACCTTTTCTTTCCAAGATTGTTTTATTTTTCTACATTGTGAGAAAAAAAAAAGAAGAGAGGTAAAGTAATACCGTAGTAGGCGTTGCTAAACGCATCGACAGATAAAGTTGCTGACCGAAGAAAATGGAGCAGAGACATTTATCGCGAACGGTTACTAAGCGCATTGGAGCGCGTAACCCGAGTGAAAAAGTCGTTCGAGACGGAACAAGATGGGGTTCTTTGAGGCAAAAATATGGCCGCCGAAAACACATTCTAGAGAAAACAAAACAACGTCGACATCGAATCCCCTCGTCGCCCGACCGACGCCAGTCTCCCGCTGTTCAACTCGAGAAAATTCGTTCGTTCTTCCCGGCGAAAATAAATGGTGCCAGGAACCTCGTTACGCAATAAAAATCGAGGGTGGCAGACCGAAATTTTGCCAACGAGAATTTCGTCAACTACTTCCGTTTACTACTTCCGTCGAATTGAATAATAAAAAAGTACAAAAAAAAATAAATAAAACACAAGAGGCCATAAGCATATATATATGTCAAACGGTTATAGTCATTGGTTTTCGCTAGCAATTCCTAATTTCCACTCAACGTATATACACCCCCCTGTCTCTCGATAAAGGATTAAACGAGGTAATCGTTGCGCGAGCTTCCCTGCCACGCTCCGAAGCAATAACTGAAGTGAGCCTATATACGCATCGAGTTTAATGGTTCGCGCAGGGTGTCTGTCCTGTTGGGTGTGTGTGTGAGAAAACCAGCGACTACGACTTTGGAAACCCCGGGGTTAACATCTTTATTTATGTTCCAAAGCGTAATTGTAAATCACCAGGACGGGCGTCGTGTTTAAACAAAAGTGGTGGCGACGATAAAGAGCAACAGTTATTGCAAATAACTTTGCGCAAATGGGCGCTAATAAGCATCGTCAAACGCGTAACCACTTATGGTTAAAACCCAATCGTTTGTTCCTAGCAAACAATTATTGTTCCAGCATGTTGCGGTGTATAGGTCTAGGTTCTCACGCCTGAAACAATTATGAAATTTGGTGCAGAAACGTTGCCTTTCAACAAGCACCCTAATACGTTCGTTACTAGAGGTTTCACTGCATATCATTTTCTAAAGTGAGAAAAGACTCTTTTATCAACTACTAAGCTATAAAAGAAGCCTTAAGATTGTTTTCCTACCAAAACTTTAATAATGTTCGATCTATCGTTTTTTTACTCCAAACTATCAATTCCAATGGTTGATTTTGTTTTTTTAAAAAAAATGAAGATTTTACTGCAAAAAAAAAAAAAATAATAAAAATAAAATCCCAACTTTTTTTTTAATGAAACCTTGGTTATTTAAAAAAAATAAAATAAAGATAAAATAAAACAAGTTTTGACGATACGAGAAAGCAATAAGGAATGCGTATTACACTGAACAAGTTGCACACAAATTTTTTTAGCAAGCAGATAACCAGCGAAAAAACAAGGGAGAAAATTGTTCTGACATTCCATTCGTGGCGCCCCGAAGCAGGATTCGAAAACCTCATTACGTTCAACCCCCCCATTCCCCATCTTTTCTTGCGCGCGAGAGAGAAAAGAGGACTTAATATTTGATAACTTTTAATCAGGTTATTGGTGGGTTCCAAGTCGCCCATGAATCCGCCATCTGTCTTCATTACCCTTTAATGTTTTACTCGTTGCACTCGCCTCTCATTTCGTCCCTTTACACCCGTGTCCTTTCCTCGTTTTCCCCTTCTCCCTCGAGCCTCCTTACTTTTTCATCATGTGTTCTTTCATCTTTCCTCCTCTTCTTCCTCTTCTACTTCCTCACCTCCCTGTTACCAATACCTCTCTTTCGCTTTTCCTCTTCGCAAACCAACCGTTGAGCCTTTCTCTCGTTCTAATCTCGTCGGCCTATGGGTTCTTTTGTCGCTACTACGGCCACACCACACCAAAACTTTTCCAACGTGGGGCGATCACGTGACTACCCAATGAGGCGACGCTCGTTCCCGGGGGAGGGACTTTATTTAACGCGTCCTCACTCGCTAGCGAAGCGACAATTAATCAGAGCGACCACAGCAGTCGCCAGAAGCGACTCTGGAGACCCCAACGAGCTCGTTAAGAAGACGTCATGAGGACTACTAACCAAACAAAGCACCCAAAGACAAAAAAAAATTACACAGAAACAACGAACGAGAAGAAGAAGAAGAAAAATAGATTAAGAAAATGAATAGACGAACTTCCTTCCCGTATATAATAGATATATCTGAAGAATTTGTGGTATACGATCCACCATGTCTCTCTTACTCTGTCTAGTGGTCCTTTTGAACAAGAGTGACTCGGCCAATTCCAACATAGTCCCTCAACACACTTTAGTTGTGTTTTTTCTCTCTTCTTTTCGCTAACCCTCTGACGCTCTTCATATGTGTGTCGACTCTCTTGTCGGTGACTACCGAGGAAAGCCAATCGTGTTGGAAAGGAATAATTCATTACGCGGTGTCTCCAGCCGAAAGCTTAACGAATCGCACGTTGTCACTACCAACCAGAATTGATTTCATTAAAACCACACTGTGTAATCAGGTTATTTCGCAGCAGCAGGCGGCAGCATCAGTGAAGTTTGCGAAATTAAAAATCCCCCCCCCTCCTCCGTGCAACAGCAACTGTCTTCCCAATTAAAATGCTAAGCTTCTGTACAACACGATGCGATTTCCATTTCGGTTTGTACGTAGACCTAAACAAACACCATCATCCCCATCAAGTATAGAAAAGTCCTTGCTTTGACATCGTTACTTGTAGCCTACGGTAAAACTCTACCCGAGACTGAGTATTTGGTTAATCCTCAGCGAATGTTTAGAAATAAAATTTTTGCTTACTCTGTCATTCTGTTGTCGCTAAAGCAATTTTTTAAAATGTTAAACATTAAACTGCCCGTACAGGATCACATGCTATCTGCTTGGTTATAAATTATAAATAATCTAATTAAAGAATGAAATATGGGCATAAGCTGGAACAGGTTAAGATATTCTTTGTAAGCTTTTAATAACTTCTTAAATGGAGAACATCTTGAATGGGTTGTCTTTATTAATGTATTCTGCTTAATAAAACACAAGACCGCTCCTCCTCTTCCACACCAGCTATGGTAGCGTCACTGCACGGTGTGTGAAAATGCCCAAACTTATACCGCAATCGATGGTCTAATTAAAACAAATATTGCGAAGCAATATGAGGTGAACCTAGCTAACGAATTTTGCAAAGCAACATGAGTTAAAACATTGAACTCTGTAATAAAAACAAAAAACCTTTCCCGTCATTTTTGACGAACTATTCACTAGTATTAAATACGTTATTAACAAATTATTTAAAAAAATAAATTTTATTTTTCAGGTTAAACCTTTTAGTCATTGTACGATTTGAAACAAACATGATATTTTTGCTAAATCATATTGAGTGTTTATTCACGATTTATTCACATCAACAACGATGCCTTACTTTAGCTATACTGAATGTTATTATTCTCAGCAAAACTCTATGAGCTTATGACCAACTTTACGTGTCAATTTTTCTGAAATGACACGACACCGATCAGTCAAAATTCAATAAAATAAAATGTTTTGCAAACTATGTTCAAATTCTCAGCTCCGTAGGTCACCGAGAACCTACCAGAATTGAAATCTCTTAAGGATGGGATTGTACATTTTTATAAAAAGTACTGTACAGTCTCATCCCTAATTTGATTTTTATGTTTCTTTATTCACGAGTATTGAGAAGCAATCATTAAGGTGCGAAACAAAAGTTAAGATGTTAGGTAAGAAAATGAGTGAAAAGCGATCACGTTTTTAATTTTAGTCATGGGTGTATGGAACCTTTGTGGTCACTCAAGAGAGAAGATAAAGATTCTACTTTTTAGTGCACTTTGAAATAAAAGTGCATTTTTAAAACGTTTTTTCTAATATATATACATTTTTTTAGTAAGATTGTTACGCATAAACGTCACCAAAGCTGAAAATAAATTTAAATCGTGCGAAACTTTTGTTCACAGTCAAAGTTACACTTTATTTTTTAGTAAGATTGTCACGCATAAACCAACGTAATGTACTTCTTCCAAAACAATGTCAACTCATTAAAGTCACGACATGCAAATTCTTGTTGAAGTGAAATTACCTTTAAAAAGAAACAAGTCCTATCTAGCATTAACTTGTCATAAGAGTGTGGTTTGCTTCTAAGTTTTATGGTGACTAAAAGAAGTTTTGCCAAGCCGAACTTCACCATTAAATGCGTTGACACAAAGTTGAAGGTGCGACACTCATAAACCGACGGGTGCATTAGGCAAAAATCACTTTTGCAATTTTCATCAAAACACTTTAGGGCTACTGCTGCCATTTGATCAACATACATCTCTCCCCCCCCCCCCACTAAAATCCCGTGTGCCAAAATGGTGTTTTTCCACTCACCTCGCCCAAAATGGCAGCCTAACGAGCCCAACGTTTCACAAACCGCAAATTTTCACCCCTTTTTCGACACTTTTCAAAATTCAACGCTTGGAGGAAAATCTCTCACGTCAACACTGCCAATACGTACGGTAAAAGTGCACCCCCCCTCCCCAATCCAATAAAGTCCTCATTACTATTTCAGATTTCAGAGAGGACCCTAGTTTAAAAATCTCTTCAACTGTTCAAGATGAACATTTTCAAAGATGACAAAAAAGAAAAAGAAGAATGGATGGGGACGAAGAAACATATCGGAACCAAAGTGCTTATTTAATTTCCCCAGTCGGGTACAGCAGAGTGTGTTTCGGCAAACTACGACGATGACACGTAGCAAAAGAAGAATATAGTCGTGAGAGGCTGAAGCGTCCAATGCAAATGGCGGCCGATGAGGATCTCATTTGCGAGTGACATGCTGGCGCTCGAGGCGCAACGACGGACGAGCAAAATCTAATCAGGGAGATGCGGTGAAAGCAAAAGGTGATTCCTTGCAAATTGAATCCGATCGAATTACGTAAACATAATAAAATAACAGATCCTAAGGCGGGGGTTGGTAATTGGAGTGCCACAACAGCCATGGACGAAACGACGACGACGTCCCTTTTTAGCGAAGTGAGATTACTTGGCACACTATTTGCTCCTCGTGAACACAGCATGCGGGCAGGCAAGAATTTCCCTTTTTTTGTAGAAAAAAAATGCACTTTCTACTACTTCTTCATTCACAAGCTTAGTTGTCGCTGGTCATACTTGAAAGGTGCCGACAAAAAGGTAGAAGAAAAAAAAATATAACAAAAATTCCACGGGCCATCTCATTGGCCGTTATTGGAGAACAAACCCGAAGAAAATAAAAAGAATTGCTTTGTTGTTGGTCGTAACATAAAAATCAGTTCATCAGTTTTTATGTCATGCGCGCACCAAATCAAACAGACATATGAAAAATACAAGTACATTAAAAATGCATTCACAGTAATATAAATCCCCTACTAATATAAAAAAATAGGAGAGACAGGATCTATTTGTCACACTTTTCACTTTGAAATTAAATTGAATACTCAACGAGACATGTCCACAGTATTTTTTTGTAGGATGATAATACGATAACATTATAGTTTTTTTGGTGATGTATACTCGGATCAATGCTTAGTAATACCAATCAGCAAATTTCCGAGAAAAATGAGTTTCGTGTCCATTATATTGAAATTGCTTTCAATTACTGATTTTTCTAGTATATGTATAGATTATCTATTGGGAACATCATTTCCTACTGTTCAGACATTGATGTCTAGCCTGGTACGTCACCTGGTGCCCTGTACAAAATGTTTCAAGTATGGCTTCGAAATTTTCAACAAAGTATGTATGCACAGAATGTCTCTAGAAACGGCTTACTCCAAAAGATAAAGACCCTGCTTGCAGACAAGATTTAAACAATTGATGAACCAAAAGCTCTTGTAGGTGACTAGAGTAATCGATCAATAGTATCGACTAACAATTACCCAAAACTGAATGCAAAAATTACAATTCGTTGCAAGTACAGTAGAGTCTCTTTAGTCCGACGCTTCGTCAGTCCGACACGTCCAGTACTCCGACACTCGGCAGATAGCAAGTCGTTACATGAAATTGTCTTTAAACGTAAAATTAAAAAATTACGAATTTCGTGTGCAGTGCAATGATATTGATTGAAGATGAACGTAATAACTGACTGCTATATATAGATTTTTCTTATTTTTATATTTTGTACAGTACTGTGTATTGTGTGGTTAGTTTTGCTAAATTAGTGTATTAATAAACAGTTATTCGTTCTCAAAATCCATTAATCCGACAATCTGCAGTAATCCGATACTCACTGGTCCGATATACGTCGGATTACAGAGACTCTATTGGATCTCTGTTGGTTAAAAAGTTTAATTGAGTCGTAATGTTGATCATAAAAGTGACAAATATCTATTTGTGTAATGAGAATTTGTATAATTGAAGGGTTTCAGGCAATATAATGATATGCCACATTGTTCAAAAGAACTATTTTTCTGGTGAGAAACTCCATAGAGTACCCTATTTAGCAACAAGGTGAAAGTCTATACAGTACAGTATTATACTGCCATTTTCTATGAAATCCAGGAAATGGTAAAGTAACAAGCTAGAAACAGTATTGAGGAACAGTTTGATGTAAAATATTTACATCAAACTGTTCATCAATACTGATGCTAGCTTGTTTTCCAAACATGAAACAATTTATTTTATAACTAGTTTGTTTTCCAATTTTTACAGTAAAAATGTAATTTTGGAAAAAGTGTGGCATATCATTATATTGCCCGGAGCCCTTCAATTGTATAATGAGACATTATACAATTGCCATTTGTCTATTAGAATTTGAAAAAAAAAATTTACAAAGTTTTTAGCATAAAAAAGTAATTTACTAACAAAATAAAATAAAATTTTGATATATGGGTACTTGCATAAAAAAAAAACATTCTAATGGTATACTTTTGTTCTTGTTCAACTACTACTACTACTATTACAGTACATCGAAAACTTTTCAGCCATGTGAATAAAAGAAGTGGCGCCAAAATCCACCCACGCGCGTAAACTCGTTGTAATTCCAACTTTGGGCTAGAAAACTTTCCTATTCAATTATTAACGTATCAGTGGAAAGACAGCTCTATACAACATGGTTTATTCGCAGCACGTATTTCAACTGCTCACGCTAGTTTCCCTTTTCAAACGCATTAAATCATCAAACTAGAAAGCTTCAATAACTAAATCCCAGCAACTGTTCAAATCCATAAAACCGGGGAATCAACGCCAATCGATGTCAATTTCACTTCCATCGCAAACATCTACTTTATACACCCAACATCAATCGTTGACCTTTTATTCCACCAAAACTCACTATATCTAGGCCTAATAGAGAATCGTGACCAAAAATAAAACTAAAAAAATAAAAAATTATATAATTTTAAAAAAAAAAAAAGAAGAAGGAAACTTACAAAAGACATGGAGAGGGTGCTAAGAATTTTTTTTCTCTTTTACTTTAAAAAGAAAAACCTCGAGTGAAAACAGACGCAGAAGCCAAGTTAGTTGGTGAGTGGCGCGCTTTTACTGGTAATTGAATTTGAACGACGGAAATTGCACCACCTCGCCGACTGTTAAGAAGTTGCATCGAGTAGAGGAAAAAGTCGAGAGAAAAAAAAGTGTAAATAAAAAAAAACCCTATAAAGTGAACGATGTACAAAGGTAGGAGTTGGAAAATCGCAGGTCCTTCTTCGAGTCCCAGGACACTTGCACGTAAACAGTAATCAGACCACGAGTCCATTTTACGAGCCACCAACAACTAACCACCGACCTCTGATTTGATCCTTAGTGGATTCACCACGAAACAGTGTCATCCCCATTTATTATTATTTTTTTTTTGTTGAAAAAAACCACAAAAAAAAAATAAATTTACCACCACCTTATAACACCATTTTCACTCTCCTCCTCTGTTTTTCCCAAGCCACACTCGATTTATCCAACCGGCTTCATCCTCTTTCGGAACGTTTCCTTTATTTAACTTAAAGTTCGTCTTATCCTTTAAGTTGAAAAGTCTAACTTCTTCTTTCACCATTTAGCGAAAAAGGAAATTGAAAAGTTCTTCATCAAAGTTGCAGAGGAGTTGGATGTCATTCACAGAGTCTTTTCAAGCGCTTTAGAAAATTGACTTTTGTTCTCTATTCAATTGGTCTTTTCTGATACCCTGTCCACCACCACCATCCTTCCCCTTTCAAGTCTTGTGACGTAGCAAACAAGTTACAACTTTCTTTTTTATTCTAAACAAACATCGTTTAGTGTAAAAAAGAATCTTTATATTACAAACATGTCTCGAGATTCATCATCAGCAGTTCGCTTCTGACAACTTTTTTTTCCGATTATGTTTCTTTTAGTTGAAAAAAACAACAACCAAACTATCAGAAATGGTGAACGAACTTCAAAACATGTCTATAATCAAGAGTTTGTTGTTTTACGTATTTTTGAAAATACTCGAAATGGATATTTTAAATCGAAAAATACAGCTTATGATTGAGTCAAACATCAGTTTATTTAGTAAATGAAATCTCAAATTGTAAGGCTCGGGACACAGTAACCGGTCAGCTATACTTTTTAAAATTTTACAGATCGACAAAAAAAAACTGTTTTAGAACAGTAAAATATGCAAAATGTTTCAAATAAATTATTTGGATATGTACAGATCACTTTAATACATTTTTGTCCAAATATACTTTACTGGTGATATATTTATTTTCACAGTGGACAAAAATTTGCAATGAAGCGGTCTGTTGTTTGTTCTAAAATCAGTACACAACAAATAATGAAGTTTCCGAACAGCAGTGAAGGTAACTTGGCTTATGCACCAACAGTGAATGTCAGCGCCATCTATGATAATATTTCCGAGCATCAGAGAAGCCTGCTTCTTGCTCCAACCGACTCAGAATCTATATATATAACAGCGTGCAAGTCGAAATTGTTATTTCCATCGTTCTCCCACAAATCACATCGTAGAAAAAAAAACGAAAATACCAAAATAAAAAGGTTGTCGTCAAGTTTTAATTTTATGTCTTACTTTTTAATTTTTCGAATATTTTATCGCTGTTTTAAACAATTTTACGTCTATGACGTCATACGTGAACGGTTTACTCGCCTGCTATTCAACTGCGGCGATTCGAATGGTCGCCATCGTACCGTCCTCTCTCACTTCGATTCCAAAATGGGCTCTAAATAATCTTTTAAAGTTATCTAAAATTGTGAAACCGAGTGGAATGGATGCGTTAAAGTACTATCGTGATTCGACAAATGTCATTTAATTTATATCGTTTAATGTCAAATAATTGTATGTCTTCCTTTTTTA
>JAQIWH010003404.1:0-20151 GCA_034695005.1 Cryptops parisi | reverse complement strand
GGGGCGATGGAATGGCTCCGAATGGACTCGCTCCGAATTGACATTAGAGTGGCTTATAAAACTCTGTATAAAGTTGTTTTTTTAGTTTAAAAAAAAGTCTCCCAGATCGACGGAGAGTCACCCGTCACGGATAACAGCAGTCGTGTAGCAACAGGGACGGGCTGTAATATATGTGGCGCCACCGAACGATAAAACCGGTCAACTCACATAACAAAGTAGGCGGAGTTACTAATAAAAAGAAGTTCCTCCTGCGTGGTTTACAAATTATGTACTTTTTTTTATTGTGTTTGATAATTCCGCGTTTCTGACGTTAGATGGTGCTACACGTATTATATTCAGAGATTCGATAACGAATGAACGAATGAACGGCTGCCAAAGAATGCGTTCACTTGGCAAGCTTTTAGCGCTTTAAGCGCATAAACCATCCAAATATAATCGACAACTTATGTAACTTGCCTATACCTTATACAAGTTATCGATTGTCTTTGGACCTTTTTTGCGCTTAAAGCGCTCAACAAACACCCATTATATTTTTGTCGGCAGGCAAAATGGAGGAACCAAGCGACTTTAACATGTTGCTAAATTTTGCATCCAAATTTGAGGAACTTACTAATAAACCAGTCAAATTTTTAAGGTAATATATATGATTGAGTGATGAAATTTATTGCATAAACGTGTTTGAAATGATGAATTGAGCTGATTATTATCGGTTCATTCAATTGTTCAATTGCTGCCACATGGTTGTGTACTCGGATCAGATCACTTTCTAATGACAACAGAAGTTTTGCAACATTTTAATTGATAAATTTTGTTTGTGTAACCAATTCATGCATGTAATTAAACAACGGATAAACCAGTACTTTAGGTCCTCAAATGGTGGCATCGAAAGCGAAAACTTAGTAGATGGGGTTGGGACGGACCCGGGTTAGATTAGAGGAAAACAAAACAAAATCATATGAAACACGTGTGTAATTAATAAATCTAACCCAATCCGGCTAATATACCCATTACATAAGTTTGTTTTATTACTAACTTGACTCCGTCTCTATGGTCATTTGAGGACTTAAAGTGCATGTTTACCTAACGTTCAATAAGCCGTTGTTGGTATTTTATCAGTTATTCATATGGTGAATAAGTTTCGAGATTAGCACTCTGTGGTCTAATATAGCATACTAAGATGACCTATTATAGTATGCCTATTACGTTAATGGGCTATTGTAGTAAATTGCCCATCCAAAATGATGGAAACTTTTTTGTTTTTATTATGAATTCATTGTTTAACTCACGTTGCTTCGCAACACTTATGAGTTATTTATTGTTTGAACTCTTATTACTTCACAATATTTGTTACAGTTAGTGTTTCGGTTTAAAGTTTGTTTCATTTAGACCTATTTTAAATTCAAACAACACCATGTGCATGTATAGGGCCCTGCGATGGCCTAATGGCTAGCGCATCCACCTTAGACTTGTCGCACCCCCATCCTCTTGATGACACTGACCAGTCGCCAGATATTTCATGCTCTCCTTCAGGGTACAATCTACCACCCTTCCGACTGTCAGCTTCGTAAGCCTTATGATTTTTTCGCAAAAATGAACCACACCCAACCAATAATAGTATTCTCACTTATATGATTGTCACACATCCCCTGATGACAATTTCTGGTCACCAATGAGCTGGTGCACCTTTTTGGGGTGTCATCTAATTGTTTACCAAGTTTCAACTTCCTACGCCTTCTGGTTTTCGCACCGTAATTTTTTGATAGGGCAGAGGAACTGACATGACTTTTATATTATAGTTGATAAAAAAGTCCATTTCAACTTTCTAATATGCACATTTTAAACAGTATCTTTATTAATTTTTTGTTAGCCTCCAAGAAGATGTATCATCCACGTTTCTTTCTAACCTCAAGGAACTGTATGATTTTTTGAAAAAAAAGGAAACCCCATCGTCGTCGTCGAGTAGTACTTTGCCAGAGTTGCTGATTGACAATTTTGACGATGAACAAGTGTGGCAACAGATTGAACTTCAGAACACGTACTTTTATCAGCTTGTTGTCGAAAAGGTGGCATCTTTATTAGTGTCCAAAAAATCGACATTATTTCAGCGACAGTTGGAGTTCAGCAAAAGACCAAAAGCACAAGATACTTGGGGCGAAGGTGATGAGGATGATGGAGATTCCGTACATTTTGGATCCGACAAAGAAGAAGATGAGTCTTCCTTATCAGTGCCTCGAAAGTGTAAAGATGCAAAACCAAACAGGAAACGGACTCGTTCTTCTGTAGTCGATGATAAATTTTTCAAGTTGTCCGAACTTGAGGAATTTCTCAATGCCGAAGATAACCGAGAAGTGAAGCGTTCCAAACATGAAGGGGAGGAGATGGCGGATGAATCGGTGGATTACTTTTTTGATGTGAAGTCAGAAGATGAAGATGATGATGATGCTTCAGACACAGAAAAGGTGACATATAATATCTGTGGTTTCACATATTTTCGCCCCCTAGGCATTAATTTTAAATAACTGAAAATAATGCTCTTTTTAAAATTCTTTTTCGGAAAAGAACACTGCTGTTAATTTGATAATGGTGAATTTAAAATTACTGGTTAACTGTTAAATTTAAATGAATTTTCTTGTCAATTTTAAGTTCAGTGCGTTTGGATCTCACCATAAAATGGTATTATTTACAGGAGCCAGGTGGTAGTAGGCAGTTGAAGTACGAAGATTTCTTCGATTCGTTATCAGATGCTAGTGATCAGCAGCGGACTGTTGGTGATGAAAATGATGTCTCAGATGGTGCTGAAGAACAAGAAGACTTGACGAATCAAGATGATGAATCTGGGTAAAAACAAGCTATTTGCACATGAATTAGCTATGTTTTAAGGCAAATTGCTTGAAAACATGTTTTTTTCACATGTTTTAGAATGTTTCATATACAGGTTTCACATGAAACCCATGCAAAGCATCTTGTAATTATAAAGCAAAAATGCTTCTCTTTTTTAGCAAACATGAATCAACAATATCTTAAAAATAACATAACATAGTTATACTAATAATTACATAATCGTAATAATAACATAACCTCAATCAGTAAATAACACGTATGATTGGATAGCAATGCACTGTAGTGCTTACATCACTATAGGATGAAAAGAATTAAGAGTAATTTTAAGTATGCTTGAAATGGGTACAGTAGTGAATTTTGGGCAACTGTATATTCATCTGCTTAAGTGTAGCTACAAGAATACAGAGTGGTGTTTTGAATCTTTCTTTATGCACATTATAGCTTATGAATATTTGTTCAAATTAACTCAGTTTAACTTCTTCTTTTTTTTTATTATTTGCAAACAGGGCTGGTTCAGAATTTTCTGAAGGTTTTCAAGATAAAGATGAAACCGTGGATAAAATTGATGATGTTGACTACGACGATGATGATGCTGTCGATGACAATGCTGTAAAATCTTCGTTTGAAAAACGACAAGAATTGGTAAGTTTTAAAGGATTTAAAAACATACATTGTAAATAAGCAAGTCCTCGTTATCAATGGGGAGACAAGTACAGGTCGCCATGGTGTCTGAAAATTTTCACCTGGCGCCTGAATTTCTATATTTTTTGATATTAATAATCATATACTGGCGCCTGAAATAAAGGGGTGGGCTCCTGAATTAGTTTTAGTTTTGTCGACCCCTGTTCATTATCATTCTTTGCTGTTATTTGTCATTAAAAATTAATTTTGATTGTGTGATTCATTAATAAATTGTTTGGTTTTTTTGTTTTTTAATATATGATTTATTGTTTTTATTTGTTTAGCTGAAACAGCATATTACGGATTTAGAGGAACAGAATCTTTCGGAGAAGCCTTGGCAAATGAAAGGAGAAGTAGTTGGTTCAGGTCGACCTGAAAACAGCCTTTTACAAGAACATCTCGGCTTTGAACATACACAAAAACAGGGTAACGAATATTAATAATGTATTAATGTAATCTTCATAAACATACAGGGTGACCCAAGAGTCACTAACCATTCCAAACATAATTAAAATTGCTCTTAATTGTTTTCATTTGATTAGTGATGTAAGTGTTGCTATCTAATCAAATATTTTATTTACTGGGTGTTCATTAAATAATTGTTGCTTCATGTCGGTTTACTAAAGAAGAAACGATGTTTAATTTCAATAAGCTTTGCAACACAGTAATTATTGGATCACCCTGTTGTATATTTCACCGAAATCAACAAATAGTTTATATAGAAATTAAGATGTTAAATTTGTGTTTGAAGTTACATGGACAGAATTTGATTATTATAAAATAAAAATATCAGAAAAAACTGATGTTAATTACAGTTTTATTTTTAAATTTTGCTAGCACCTGTCATCACCAAGGATACAACAGAAAGGATCGAGGATATCATTAAACAGAGAATAAAAGACCAGGTATGTTGTGCGCATTTATTTTTTATGATTCAGAAGAAGTATTATCTGATTTCTTAATTTTTATTTGCTACTGGGTTTTTTCATCTTTGAAGGCTTGGGACGACGTAGAAAGGAAAATTAAACAAAAAGAAGATCCATTTGAATACAAAAAAAGGATTTTACTCGATCAGGAAAAAAGCAAAGTCAGCTTAGCTGAAATTTATGAACAAGAATATTTAAAACAACAGCAGGTATGTGTGTGTGTTTTGGTTTTGAATTTTTTAATTTTAATTTGTTATTGTAATTCGATACAGTATTGTATTGTGATGTCATCCACTGTAGACTGATAAAGAGGAGAAAACCGATCCAGCGCACGAAGAGATCAACAAAATGATGAGTTTGTTATTTCATAAACTGGATGCGTTATCCAACTTTCACTTTACGCCAAAAATAGTAAGAATCGGGTTACATTCATGTTGTTTTTTTTTTTTACGTAGTGTAATGTTACCATTTGGAGCGTAATGCGGTTTTTGTTTCACAGGTGGCGCCAGAAATAAAAATAGTAAGCAATTTGCCGAGCATAACGGTGGAAGAAGTTGCCCCGGTTACCGCAACGACTGCTGCGCTGTTAACTCCTGGAGAAGTTTTGGTACGACCTTTTATTGAAACGTTAAATTATGGGGTAATTTTCATTACACCACTTTACCTTAGTTTCACAATGTGAATGAGGATCTGTTGTCAAGATGTGAGTCTAGACCTAGGATAACATCTGTTGACAAATACTTGATTCAAAATAACATCTTTCGATGGGTTGGGCTTTTCAGTATGGTGTGTGTTGAGACATCTGATAACAAATACCAATTGTCAAAATACGTATTATGTAAAGTGTGTTCTAAAAAAAATGATGATTTTCTTTAATATATTTCTGTTTTGATAAAATAATTTGTATTTATTTGACATAGGCTAAACCTGCCCGTGAGTTGAAAGGAGCAACAGAAAAGGATAAAACCGATAGGTTACGAGATCGAAGGATCAAAAAGATCAAACAGCGAGTGAAGCGGAAGGATCGAGAGAGTCGTGGAAAACTGGCCGCCAAAATGGATAAAACGAAAAACAAGTACAACAAGGAGAAAATATTGAAGGGGCTCGTTAGTAATATTGAACAGGTAACAATTAGCCAACAAGAAACGGTTTATATTTTTTTAATGCATTTTGGTGGTCGATTGTTTGATTGATTCATTTATTATTTCGTTTCTCTAGACGGAGAAGAGAAAGAAGAGCGAACTTTCGTCTTCGAAAGTTGTTTTTAGTCGTCTTAATGATATGAGGACGAATCCAAAAGTCGCTCCCAAGAAAGAGACAAAGAAAGTCAATTTCAAGATGTAAAATAACCGGGGGTAACAATAATAAAATTGGTTTTTATAAACAAAGTTAACACAGGTAAGATTTATTTGTTGCTTTTTTTAAAAAATAATTTGTCACTTTTATTTAAGACAAGTGTCCCTGCCAATTTTTCGACAATGAAGTATATTATGAAAAATATTGGTGTTCAATATCTTTTCATTTATCCGGATACAGCTTTTATTATTTCACTGTCTCTAAAAAATTGCGGGTTTTGAATAGGTGGCAATACTGCATATGTTGTACTTTGCTGGTTACGATAGGTAATCCCCAGGGTGCTGTTCATATGGGTATATATAACAAGTTTTTGTTTAATTATTGATATCTATATAATGACATCAGCTCGTATTCTTTCCGATAAGCCATTATCGGAGAAAATCTGAGCTGAAATAGGTTTGTTCAGGTTTTGTTGCTGGTTTTTAATGTGTATAATATAAATATCGAAAACAGTCGAGAAATTGTCCTAAAAAATCTACAAATTCATTTTTATAATATTATACACCAGACTAAAAATTGCATTTGCGATATGTCTTACAGTAGTAGTGTCTTCGGCATAGTGTTTTGTCATTTCACACTTTTAATTGGTGAATTTGTAGGAACTTGAAAATCTTTTGTTGGTTTCTATTACTCTACCTCCATGTTACAAAAATGTGCTAATAGTTAACATGTAACTATTGTTTGACGAGTTTTGTGCATAAATGATGCGCATTTAATTGAAGAGCTTGGTGTGGAAGGGTGTTAAGTAACATTTTTACAATTATAAGGAAAACGTGTTTTTAAAGATCTGAACTAGCCTTGCTGTCTATGGGCTACTTCACACTTCTTGCACTAATATCTTTGCCCGTTTTGTTGTTTTGCTGAAAATTATTCATTAGTAGGATGGTAGAATTGCACCTAACCTATTCGAAAATACGTTGCTAAGTCATTTTTAACAAAAATGTTACTTAGCACCTTTTTTACACCAGGCCTTTCAATTTTGTCAGGGAAAAAAACAACCTGCAGATTATCTTGTACTTTTGAGTTTTAATTGATTAATAGGATTTGTTTTTATCAGTGATGGTCTAATTCGCTGAGGAGTGCAGTGACTGATCTGTTTTTTTAGCATTTTCTTTCACTACATCCAATGAAAAATATCTTAAAATGGTAAGTTGCACTTTGGGTATTATTATTATTTAACCCATAAGATCTCTTATAGTTTTGTGTTCGCTGTGGTTTAATCACATTTCATTGCTAGGTTAAGTAACATAAGTTTGATTGCATCAAGGGATGTATTTTCGGCATTCTATTAAGGGGATTTTACATGCAAAACTTTTTCAATCAAATTCCATCGAACTGTTTTCCTGATGTCACACGCACACATCCGGGCATGATTTTGTGCTTTCGGCCAAACAACGAAACACGGCCAAATCACGAAAACATTCCCAGACGTGTACGACGTCAGAAAAACAGTTGGAATCTATGGAAATTTTTATTGGAAAAAGTGGGACGTTGTAAAATGGGCTTTGAAAATTTTGTTTACTCTTTTACTACTGGTATGTCTCAGTTGGAACAAAAATAAACTGTGCAAACATTCTATAACCCTATGGAAAATTATACATATACTACTATCTCAAAATTTTGTTTTATTGAACTCACCAACATTCAAACTAATTTTTGTTTTTAACTATGAGAAACTAAAATAATTATTTGTATCACCACTTATTTAGCATCCGTTTCTATAAGCTCGTGTGTTTTCACGCTGACGAAATCTAGGCTATACATATCGTTATTACAACTTTATAGCCCTTTGTATTTGCATCCCTTGCGGACTGCCCCTTTATATGAGTTCTTACGCAGAAGCTGCCTTCCACCCTCCAACTCTTATCCGAGAGGCTAGGGATCATTAAATATTTATACTTTAGGTTTTTAAAGACGCCAGCTGTTGATTTGATCCTTTAAACTCGCTGTTAAGTAACACATTTGCGGCGACAAATGACGAGCCTTTGAGCAGTCGGTGCACCCCTTAAACATGATAGATCTTCTTACAATATTATGCCTAATGCGGTAGAAGCAGTTCGTTCATTGGTTCTTGATTGTACAGGGTGCTTCTGAAAGTTCTAGTCGAATTTTACGCATCAAAACGGCAAAAAAAGACCTATGTGAACATGGGTCTGGAAATAGTTTCTTTCCTAGGTAACGGGTTGTAGTAAGGTAATTTCATAGGCCTAGTGCGTCGTAACCGCTGTAGCTATGCAAATGAGAGTTCTTTGCTTCGTTTTGATGCATAGCATGTGTGGTTCAAATTGACTAGAAACAGGAACACCCTGTATATATATATAAATTTTTTTAGTTCAAGCATCATTTCACTACAAAATTTTTTCTTTTTTTTAATGACCTTATCTTCTCTATCGATCATGATCTGGATAGAGGTCTAGAATCCATTCAGTCTATGGATGAGTTACGCCTATTACTGAATTAATTTGTATGCGCAATGCAGATGCAGTCGGGTTGAGAGTAATAAAAAAAACTAGCCGCTCTCTCGCTCGTCTATACGCTGTTTACGCGCCGAATAAACAGGTTCGATGGTGAAGGGGAATGTTAAAATGCTTCATAGAAGTGTATTTCGGTCTATGGGCTATGGTGTAAAAGGTTTTTTGTTCCCATATTAAATGCCTACTTTCTGATCGTTGCCTGTGAACCATTGCGTCCATCTTTGTACTTCGTTGTATTGTGCTCAACACGTAGTCTTTAAATGCATTTGAATTATTTTTTCTCGTTGCTCTTGTGAACTACACGCTATCTATAGGTTGTGTTTTATTTTTATTTTGAATCTTCTGACCGTTATACCGTTAGGAATTTGGCATTATAAGTCGTCGTAGGCTTTAAAAGCCTACGAGTGATTTCTCCCCCCCCCCCCCTTGCTGCTGTGTACTACAATATAGGTGATAGTTTAATTTCTTTTTTCAGATCTCCCTATGTATGGAGATTTTTGGAACACCCTGTAATGTGGTTCTTTGGTCAAAATCATTCTTAAATGGTCTTGATAAAAAACTCATTATCTGGGTTTTAAGTATGGAGACTTTTGGGACACCTTGTAGAGTATACAGTAGAATCCAGTTATTACAATCACTTTGGGACTAGCATCTTTTGATAATAATAACCGTCTTATTAAACAATGGATAAAAGAACATCAATCGGTGTTCTGGGACCGACTGGTTATGATAACAATAGCCGATCGATAACATCATCCGTGATTATAATAACCAGATTCCACCGTAATTGTAATTAGGCATGATTACGATTGAATATAAATCGATGCTGGATTCAAAGCTAGTAAATCAACTTTATTGCACCAATATATTGTAACATACAAAAAAAAAGTAAAAGAAAAATTCATTGCAAAGTAATCGGCAAAAATAAACTGAATCTTAACAAATTTTGTAAAATTCAGCGTTACAAATACAACATTTCAGATAATAAGCTAAACAACTTCAATTTTTTTTTTTGTTAGTCTTCAGTACAACTGATTTTGAGTGAAAAAATTTTTAAAAAACATTTTGTCTTTTATCAAACTATAATTTTAATAATAATAATAATAACATATGATGGAAATGGCATCTATAACATTAGCTAATCAATTCCATGAATACAGTAATCGATACCATAGTTGTCAGATCATTTCAGTGGTTAAATATTTAATACGAAAATGAACTAGAGCTACAATACATTTCTAAACAAGGTGGGAAAAAAAATAATATAACATAGCTAATCAATAAACAGCGTTATTAATATAATAAAAGAAAAACAAAAATTGGAATGCATTTTTCAAATGCTCCGTTTTGCAACATGAGAAGGCAGTCAATACAATTTTTTAAAAAATATCACTAAATTGAATCATTGTTTTCTAGGCTTTCAAAGTTCAAAACATCCGTTCAACGGATCTCTTTAAAAAGAAAAATTTTTCCTCCGGATAAAAATTTTGGTCCCAACAAAATTGGGAAGATGATGGCTTCATTTTAATGAGCAAAAAAAAAAATAAACAACAAAATAATTATAATAAAACTAAAATGTGCTGCTTTGCTATATTAAATGCAGTTTTCAGAAGAAATTATAAAAATGAAAAACAAGGTGATGAAACGATCATGTTTCGTTATACAATAAGCAAGCATAAACAGGACAACTTTTGTTTGTTTTTTCAATATTGATACCTTTTCTTTTCTTATTTTGTTTGTTTTAAGCAGTAGGTAATAATGTGTCTGCAACTACATAAATGTTTTTGTTTTTAAGCAATCTTGAAATATTTTTTTTTTTACTAAAAAAGATGCACAGGAACTTTTCTGCAGTAAGAGATTAATAATATAAAATATATGTTTAAAACTATGTCTTTTTTTTTTCTTGTTCAGCCACAAAAAAAAACATATTATGCTGAATGACAAAAAAGTTGTAGAAAGAGTTTGAAGTGTGTGGGTTTTTGTTTTTTGTTTTTTTTTCGGGAGGGGGAAGAGAAATTCGACGGGCTTGGGAATCACAGATTTGATCAATGCGGTAGTATTTAAGAAAGAAGCCCAGGCTATTGTTCTAGTGCTAAACAGTGGATATGGTATACACATGTACAAAAAAAAACATATTGTCAAGATTATTGAAATGGTTTTCTCACTATCAAATGAAGGTATAGATTTGAATTTTCATCACAGGTTTGACCAGGACCGTGCTCTTAGGGCTTTTCTTTGCAAGAGGATCTCTTTTTTCTTTTTGGATTTTTCCACAACAAAATCCACCATTTTGCATCATGATGACCACCATTTTGTATCATGATGGCCACCATTTTGTAACGGGATGTCCACCATTTTGTAATCCAACTACGGTTGTTTTTTTTTCAAGAGACGCATTGGTGAAACCAAACATCCACACGCACGTTAACTTTGTTTTCATATTTTCTGTTTTGATTTGTTGACAAATATGATTGTATTTTTTCTTTTGTTTCAATAATAGAAATAGCAACTGGCATCATACAACAGTATTGACGTAGTGGTGCAAAAAAAAACAACAAAATTAACGTTCGACTAATACTGATGACATTATGGAGATGCTGCATGGATCAAACAATTGGTTGTTTGTTTTGTTTTTAATTTCAATTGTAATGATTGTAATTTTTTTGTTAAAATAGAAATTGTGGATTTTAATTTGATTTTTATCATTGGATTCAACTATTTGTTTCATGCATCAGCATCCGTTTGAAATGTTTATACAAAGCAGTTGCATTAACATTCATGATGCAACATGTTCTTTAAACATTAAAAATAAACATACAATGTATGGAATGATTTATGTTTTACAACCAAACCAAAAATATTATATATAAAAAAACAAAACAGCAAATGGCCAATTCAGGTACGAAAACTTCGAATGGCTTTTTTTTTGATGAAGAATAATATACCGCCTTTGTATTTTCTAATAATGCATTGCTTTTAGCCTATATTTCCCCCAACTGTAGAAATTCCAGTGAATTTATATATTCAGCATGTATATAATAGTCACGTGAAAAAGAGAAACGTTATAAATTGATTTTCAAAAGTAACTCCATTTCTCACAACCAACAAATTTACACAATCAATATTTTCTTCTTCTTTTTTAAACAGTAATAGTTTTTTGTTTTAGAAAAACATAATTGGAGACGGGTCATTTTGCTAACAATTCATTATAGCTCGTTATAATATTCTCAAAAGTTATCATAATATTCTCAACTTAAAAAGCCCAAAAAGTTTTTCTATAAATTTAATATTAAATATTCATTTTTTGATACCAAGCATCAAATAGTGGTTTCATCTATGATATTTATTTTTATATTCCAAAAATATGAACTGCATTTTATTTTTCAAAAAAAAAAACAAATTTTTATTTTATGACACTATAGTTGCATATTAGTAAACTTACTTTTGAAAATCAATTTCATCAAACTAATGATTATGTGATAATCGAAACGTATGTGATTATTAAAATCAAAAACTTATTCGGATAAAAGCATACAAGGTAGAAGAGTATCGTTTAAAAGTGAACCTTGTTTTGTTTTGTTTTTACGAGGAATGGCAAAAAGATAACAAATATAAAATTAAAAAGAAATTACTGTTGGAACTGTATATAATGAAGTTTGATTGGATGAGAGCAAAGCTATAAAAATAGATCAAAAATAATACTGAATTAAAAAAGAAATTCATACTTTTATGGGGTTGAAATGCTTAATATCACATTTTGTCCAAGTCAGTGGCTAACTTTGACAATTTATGATAATGTTTTTGTCATCGAAATCTAATGACATCACTGGGCACATGACCCAGATATTTTGGGATATTTATTTATTTATTTAATTTATTTTTTGAAACACTGACGTTTTTGTGTTGATTTTTTGTTTTATATTCGTATAGAAAAGACCTCCGATCTTGGAATTACATAAGGTTTTTTTCAAATACCTTTTGTCTTTTGTTATAAAATAACAATTTATAGATGGAACTTTAGTTCGCACCAAAACATTTTTGTTTTTATGATGAGTAATGAAATATCACTTATTTTTTTTTAATATATATTTATATATATATATAGTTATTTTTATGAAACTTCGAATTAAATTTCACCGAGATTCTTACCAACGCCAAAAAAAACACTTTGGTAAAAATCTTAAACGTGGAAATTCGTGCAAGCTAAGAGCATGAGGCGGTTTAGCGCACGCACTTTTTTAAATGCATTTTTGCTTTTGAGCATAATGTTGTATTGCCATTCTATTGCTTTTGATGTCCGAGCAATGAAAATTTACGATAGGAAGTAGACCGCTTCCGTACACTATGAATGAAGATATGATTATGCAGGTTGCACCCCATGTGTGAAACTGTCTAAACTGTCCATCTTTTGAGGATGTACGAATTTCCAGATTTAAAAGCTGCGTGATAGTAATACATTGTTTTGTTTTGTTTTTCATTGTAGTTTGTGAGCCTTTGGCAGATGTAGTGAAAACTTTAGTATCCGTACAATACTTTAAAAAATAAAAAATGCAATTATTAAAATAATACTTAAGAATTCAAACGACACCACGTACTGGCTTATAAACGGAATCATAAAATGGTTGAGATAGAATAACAATTTGAATTTTGTACGTTTTTGTTTTAGTTTTTTTGTTCTACACCAAAAAGAAACATTTTTTTAAGTACCTCAACTAAATTTTCAAAGTTCCTAGAATAGTAAAAATGTGTCCAATAGACCGAATTTGGTTCGAAGGGAAAGGAAAAAGATAACATTAATTTTTTTTTTTTAAGACATAAAAAAAATTTAAAGAAACAGTCTTTGACAAGAAAAACCAAGTGGCAGATATAATTGCATTATTTCACTTATGAGATCAAACGAAAAAAGAACAAATAATAAAAAAGAACTAACTCTCCCTTTATCATGAATGCTAAAGTATGGAGTAACCCTTGCATTAGACTTGTCGTTTCCCCTACATCACCTGCAGTACTTCAGATGCCTCGAAGAGGGCGCCTGGTGGAAGGTGGACGGGGGTGCTGATGCGGCCAGCTTCGATGCAGATCATATTGGGGTATTCATCATCGCCAAAATCTGGAATTTCGCGTGCCTTCTCAATCCACGGATTCCAAATCACTGAAATTGATCAACCAAGAGTCGTAAATGGTGTGCACTGGCAAAAGTCTCTCTTGAGAACAAAACCTTGCTATAGTCTGGTTCATGGCCTTTTTGAACTATTTGAATCGGTTAGGAGGGCCAGTTCACACCTCGTCTTTTGCCACTAATCGAATGTAGTCCCTCCCCAGTTCACTTTCCCAAGATAACTTAAGGGCGCATGATTTGCAAAACCGTGCCTCACATTTGGGCCTAGCTAGTGCCGCCAATAGACAAACTTATACTTACCTAAAACATACATATATCACTTCGAAATTGGTCACCTAATAGGTGACCAATCGTGTTGCTGAATACTACTTCTGCCATTTGCTCAAAACTATGAATTGTTGCATGCAACGTCATTCCGGGCAAGCCTTCAATTGTACAAGAGGTTATTTCTTTTCTTTTGTTTGGGATAGTGGGGGGATTAATCTACTCTATTTATCTAATTGAGCAGTTACCGGCAAATATAGAATCCAAAAATTTTATAGAATGCGAAACTTGGGTTAATTTTTTAAGCTTAATTTTTTTACGAAAAAACGCTAACTACCTAACCTAAATAGCTGTATAGTTGTATACAAGATGTTATTTCATACTTTGCCAAAACAAACTACGCATTGTATAGGTCTACAAGAACGTCTAGGCATTGTATAGAATGTATAGACATGTGTAAGAATGTCTAGGCTAGGCATTGTATATAAGAATGTTAGAATGCTAAGATTCTATACATTGCCAGTAAAATATCTACCAGGTGGAGTGGATAAGTTTGGAAGTTTAACAGCAGGGAATATAAAAATTTCAGCTATGTTCTGAAAGTGGCTAGTTATTACCTGTATCTGGGAAGTTGTATTTGTGAACACGCATCTTTCTTCCACCGACAACGTTGTTGATGATATGTTCATCTGGCGTGTTTTGATAAATTCTGAAACAAAATGGCATTTGTAAACAACATTTTCATTGAAAGGGATAAAATGGCTTTTCTCCCTATTATCACTTACCGGTCAGTGAATTCATCAATGTTAATTGCTTCACGTGCTTCTTGGTAAACAGTATCATCTCTTGCCTAGTAACAAGTACATTATGATATATGAATTGTTGTGAACAAGTCAAGAGAAAAAAAATTAAATTTGTTTCGGTTATTATACCTTATCGATGTACATGCATCCGTGGAGCCCAGATATGAGGCATTTGGAGACATCAGGTACTTTTAGATAAGTATGTAGGAGAACTTGAAACAAGTAGTCATCAGCTCCTGAGAAAATAAAAGGCTCGTCTCAATTCCCACTCTTGTTGTTGGAAGTTAAGCCAATGAAGTGACAACGGTTACAACAACAACAACCTGTATTGATCACTCCAACGTTTAAATGCAATTCTTTTTCACGAAGTAGTAGCCGGTAGCTTAGTTTGAAGCTGCAACCAATCGAAAAATTTTGCAGGTGAATAATGTATACCATATAATAATTACTCAAGTTGAAAATGACAATATTTACCCATGATTCCATATGGAACGCGTGATTTCATTATCAGTAAGTGAAAACACCACTTCAATGTCTCCCGTCTCCAGCTGTTGAATGTATCAAATTTAAGATCAAGCTGGAAATTTCGACTAAGTTTATCCCCTCCTAATAAGTTTGAGCTAATGATATTTACTCGAGTAGGTGGTTTTTCCAATGCCCATCTACTGACTCGCGCAAATCCGTGTTGCGGACCACCTCCACTCCAAGGACCAAATTGAGCTGTTGGTAACATTTTATAAAAAAAAACCATTTCAACACATTGATACGAACACATAAGTTAAAACAGCCAAATAATTAGATACGTACGAAAAACAAATGGAATTCCTCCTCGAATAGGTTTCTTGCAGTCAAAGACTGCTTGCTTACTGTAAGGAGGAAAAAACGTATTAATTTTTAAAATTGCTTTTAGACAGGTTTAGAATTTGGTTTTCAATCACCGATTGCTTCATACCTGACAAATAACTGTTCTTGGTTATTTACTCTCCATGAAACTATCGTAGCTCCTGTAAAATTGGCAAAAAATTCAAATTAACAAAACTGTATTGTCAATTTTTAATCGACTTCTAAAATGTGTATACTCATGTCTAATACACTTTGATATAATGCTGTTACCAGCAATGTGTATAAAAATCGCATTGGAAAAGTTAAGTTAAACAAGAATTTGGGTTTGTTTCAAATTGAGACCTAAATTTAGGCTTGAATGTTTTTTAGAGAAAAAGTTGTTAACTAACCTAAAGCAACCTTAATTAACCAAAACAGTTATATACACGATGTTATTTTATACTTTGTCAAAATATGCTAGGCATTCTGTAGAATGCCTGGTTTCTATACATTGTCGGTACTATATATAATTGTATATTCTAACACTATATATTTACCATTGTACTATTGTACTTGTTGATATATTAGTACATAATACTCTCAATTGATTAGTATGATCTAATACTACAAGTATTATACAGGGTGTCTCAAAAGTCTCCATACATAAGTAGTGTTTTTAGGCATTTTTTTGTAACTTCTATAGGCAATACAAGGTTACGTTTTTTTTTTACAAAAAAAGTGTTAAATCTTCCTATGTGTGGTGAGTTTTGAAACACCCTGTAGTATTGAGCATGGTTTTCCAAAGTGTGGGTCGCAAACTGGGTTTTGGTTGATCGCCAAAAATAAAAAGATCAAGTAAAAATTATAATGTGAAGTTGTACGTCCTTAATTTGCTTAGTTGTAGTAAGTGTATAAATTAAAATAATCATTTTATTCCCTCCCCACTTTTCACAACATAAGCTATAGATGGGCCCCAGTGTTTACTACTTTATGAAGGTGAATCGCGCAAGGTTCATAATAAAAGTTTGGGAACCCATGGCTTATAGATTTCTAGCTTTGCCAGACATTTTTCTCAAATTATGAATTCACATTTTTAAAAAAATAATAAATTAAAAACATTATATAGACTATAGCTATAGCATGGTTATAGAGTGTTCCATAATTCTGAACACCAGGATGGAAACGGTGACACCTGATGATTCCTCATGGATCATCCTATTAAATAGAATACGAACTTCATTCGGTTTATCTGTATTCAAGATAAAGTATACAGTAGACGAGCAGAGTACTCACTTCAAATATAATATAATACAATACAATATAATGTAATGTAATATACTTAGTATAATTACTTTAATGCTCGGCAATGTGATGTAAATGCAGAGTAGTACTTTGATATTGATAAGTTCAACGACAAGCAAGTAACTACCCATACTATGGTTAATGCAGTCCGTTTGAAATTCTAATACATCGTATAATAAACTGAAAGTACGAATAATTTTCTGTATTTCTGATGTCATTAAAAGTTACGTTACTGAAGGTAAAAGAGAATTGTACCATATTAGGCATATTTCATTGATACATTAGTGTAAGGTACTTTGACATTATAATGTCAAAAGTATCTATCAAACGACAGGTATCAAAGTACCAGAGTATTAAGTTTATGCGAACGTACTTGAATACTAACGAACTTGATACAACAAATACAAGAAAAGTCTATCTCGGATTTAATTTGATAAAAGAAACCAAATATGTTGAATGTGGAAATCGGTCATTCCTATGGTCACTAACAACATAGAAGGTATGTACAGGGAATGCGAATGGAACATGCTTTGACATTATGATGTTAAAAATATAAATATCAAACGACATGTATCAAAGTACCAGGGTATTTGCAGAGTTTATGCAAATTGTACTTGAAACGCTAACAAAACTGTGAAATGCCTATCTTGGATTTGATAAAAGAAACAAAACACACTTTGCATATCGAAATTAATCATTCTCATGGCTACTAACAATTGGTATACGGAATGCACTATAATGTCAAAAAATATCAATGCCAAACGACAGATATCGAAGCATCCGAGTACAGAAATAAGTTATGGAAATGTACTTTTGGGAATGTAATCTTGAATTTGATAAAAGAACAAAACATTTTGAATATCAAAATCGGACATTCCCATGGTTACTAACGGTATGGCAAGTATTTAGAATGAATAGCGGTATTCTGAATGTTTAGTATTCAGATGATGATAGAGAATACGACCAGTGAAATGGAGAGGGTGACGATGCATACTGGACTGTTGACCAAGTAAGGTGGGTTTGGGTCCAGTGGACCTATTGTCACCACAGACTAGCCAGTAGTAACCTAGTGCACTAAAGCCCTGGTACCCCTTTTCTTGAAGGAAAAAGTCGCATCCGTGGTAGGGTTCAATGCTCCTTAAGACTACCAGTTTTTGGTGCAAATAAAATTTCTAATGCATTTGTCCACCCTATTCATGGGATTCTGCAACGGACAGTGATCGAAAGTCACGTTGACCCCTTTGGGTCCCGCATGCCAATTATAATGCAGTGTTGTGGAAGATCCCGTTGCTGACAACCAGCTTCTGAGTTGGACGAAGGCGAAAGGGCCAAAGGGTCAGTGGTGGAAGAAAGGGGTAGGGCCGTTGCTTTACAAAGTGTCCACTGCAATTCTGGTGTGACAGTGTACTAGTAGTAGAAAAAAAAAGGTGCACGTAGGCCATTATGGGGTCTAACGGGGAAACGGGCCTAAGCAGTAGTTCATTATGTTGGCGTGAAAGGTTATGCCAAGTGGGCTGTGGGAAAGTGAAGGAAGGGCCACTGGTTGGTCACTAGTGGGTCAGCTTGGCTTCTGTGTCCAGGTGTGCGCTGAGATGCTACTAGTACAACAGCAGCTAAAAAAAAAGCTGTCTGGCCAGTTGCTTTTGTTTTGTCACTGAAACACTCCAAGAGCTTGATGGCTTGGGAAAACCAGGGCAATAACTCATGCCTTGCCACTTGAGTTTGCCAACACTTTTGACCAGGATGCTGATTTCCACTTGGCATCCAGATTTTGTTGACGATGTTTTAGCAGAAACACGATCTTCAAAAAAAACATCTGGGTTTCTGGTCGTTTGTTTTTTTTACTAAACGTATTCGTTTTCAAGTTGTTGTTGTTTTTTTTTAGCATCTTGATTGCTTACTCGGTTTATTGATTAATTTCAATTAATTATCTCTCACATGATCATCTTAAGACGGTGTACAGTATTTGTTCTCTTGGGGGAAGGAGGATGTATCAAAAGAAACTAAGAACGGTTTTTATAATAAAATTATTTAAAATTCATATGATCCACATTTTTTAAAGGGGTTTATAAACCCATTTAAAGGTATTTAAACTTTATTGAACGTTTTTCTCACACTTATGTTACTATAGCCTATGTCATAAGTTATCTTAAATATCTTTATATGATATTTTTAGTCAATACTTTATTTATTTAGTTGGGGTCTAACTGAATATAAAGTACAAAGTGTGTATTCATGAAATTGACGAATTATTTTATAGTTAACTTTTACTACTTTATATACAGGGTGTGTGAAAATTGAAGGGTAAAAAGATGTAACATTTTTTTATCAAACAATTACCTAGAAACATTTTAGAATGTGTCGGGTGCAATTTTACCTTTCTAACGCATAATATTGAGCAAAACAACAATATATGCAAAGATATTTGTGCAAAAGTGTGCAGTAGCCCATAGACAGCAATGCAAGTTCAGATCTTCAAAAGCGATTTCCTCGAAATTGTAAAAATGTTACTTGTCACCTTTTTTACACCAGGTCTTTCAATTATCCTCACAACTTATATTTCATTTAGTATTCAAGTTATAAAGATAATTGAAGGCTTGCCCAGAATAAAGTTGTATGTTATGTTACAAAAATTCAATATTGAGATTATCATGGAAAACCGTGCCTCGTATAGCCTAATGGACCTAGCTAGTGCTGCCAATAGACAAACTCGTACCTAACTAAAACGTACATATATCACTTCGAAATTGGTCACCTAATAGGTGACAATCAATGTATTGTTGAATACTTTCTTTTGCCATTTACTCAAAATTATGAATTGTTACATGCAACGTTATTCTGTGTTTCAAGCCTTCAATTTTCGGACGTCTTGTATGTGCAAGTGTAATGTATAACACAAGTGTAGGCTACTGTATACACAATTTCTAAATTTGTGTATACACACCTTAATCAGATGAAAGTCGTGCTTACAGAAATAACTTGTAGATTTGTTTTTCCTACATTATTGTCATCTGTTATTTTTCTATATTATTTCCTTATCGAAGTATTCATTTAGGATCATCCTTTGAATTCATCTAGTGGTTTTATATACTAATTGCTATGTACGTCATACCATAAAAAAAATATCTTTTAGAGATCCGAATTAAAAAATATAGCACGGTAGTTTAAATGCCAATGTATTAGCTGGTCTTGATATATCTTTTTTCTATACTTTTATTAAATTTTATAGTCATTTGTTGGTCATCGAGGTTAAACGTCTAAATGGAAAGCCTAAATTATCCAGTGTCAAAGTTTTACATTGAAACTCTTAACTAATGAATTATCAACCGAGTCTACCTCTCCTAATTCAATTTGTAAACGTTACATTTGGAATTTTCCGCATTAGAAAATGTTTAGTTTTTTATCTTTAAAGATTACTTTTTTTTTCTTGCAGCATCAATTTATAAATTGCATGATGTCTCTTAGTGAAATGGAAAAAAATATATGTCCAATCTGTACGCTGTAGTCAAGCAATTTCAACTGGTATGTTCTAACATAAAATTAGATAAACTATTTTAAAAGAT
>JAQIWH010003403.1:0-20151 GCA_034695005.1 Cryptops parisi | reverse complement strand
CATAATAGAAACACAACAATAAGGATTACAATAATTCTAGCACCCGTCATTGTTGACGGGCATACAGCTAGTGTATTTAAACAATAACAACGTACTTAAAACTCACCGTGTGTGTATATACAGGAAACAGTTCTGAGGTCGAACCATTGCAGTTCATTGCAGTTCATTGTTGTTATTTGAATTTCCACTCATGAATCAGTGAAGTACCTTGTTTATATTTACAATGTTATAGTGGATTCCCGTGGATTCAAACCGTTTGTGACTTCCACATACTGTACACGCAAAGATCTGGTCAAATATTATTATTATTATAAATGTCTCAGTAGCAGTTAAATAGGAACTAATTTCTCATAATCTGAGAGCCTAAAATATTATACTAGTATTTTTGTTTCACTTTATTGATGTAACAAAATAAAAAAGGTTTCACTAAAAGTACTAATATGCCACATGTTCTCGTTGAAGTATGCTTATATAGGCTTACTCGTACTATACACTAGATAGATAACTTTAGTTTAATACATCAATCATAATTCCACCATATTAGTGTCGATATACGATAATTTTAAATTAGACAACATAGACAATTGAATTAGTTCTCTTGATCTTTTTCAACATCGAACCATTGAGTACATAAATTACAAATAAAAAAAACCCTTGGCATCCGCTGATTATTTCTATGCTGCCATGTATATAAAGTCTTTTCTCGTATGGAAATGAAATCCAGCTTCCCAAATTGATAATCCATACTATCCCAGCTATTACAACTAATTTGACACACACTATGAATCTGTAAAGATGAAATACGTAAGGTTAGTTTTATTTAAAAAAATTAAACAAATGAAAACATAACATAGCGACAGGAGGTCTATTCCAGGCTAAGGTCATGATTTTTATACTCTCCAGTGGAACCTCTTTATTCGTCATTAATGTGTTTCAGAGAAACTGACGAATACTGAATAAGACGAATATTGAATTATTTTTGGTCGGGGAGGGGGAGGGGGCAAACACTTCGTGAATCCACTTCAGTCTTATCACGCAAGTCTTACAATTGATGAGTCGGGTGTAAAATGGTGTTAGTTAACATTTTTGTCAAAAATGACCTAAAAGCATTTAAAAAGCAAAATGTTTCTTAACACCCTTTTACACCAGGTCCTTCAATTAACTTCTATATTATATTTAGTATACTTTTTATATATGTATTTTGTGATATTGTTTTTTTTAAAAACTGACTTCGTGTCTTTCACTGAATTTTGATAACAATTATTAGATTTTAAGACGAATATCGTAGCATTATTTTGCCGATAAAATGTAATTAATGTGGAGGTTCCACTGTACTCACTTCGTATTCAAAATTTACAAACAAAATAAACATATGTCCAAATATATAATATAAACATATGTCCAATCATAAATACTTTTTTATTAATGATAAAGTTACTGCGCATAGATAGACAGTTATAACAGAAAGCAACTTTTTCTAATTAATTATTACAACTTGAATTCACAACAAGTAAAGTATAAACTAGATATGCTACTTACACTTGATGCTGGATTGCACTAACAACTCCGATGTCGCTATTTTCTTTCTTAATGTGAAAAATGTTAACGCTGGTACAAATAATTAAGACTAAGTTAATCAGCATAAAGATGGAAATAATCACGTGCAAAAGGTGCAGTTGAATCTCATATCTAAGTGCAGCCACAACGCAAAATTTTTTATCAAATCCTCTCTTCCACGGCAAGTCGAAGAAATTCAACATGGTCAACATTAAGCTCAGAAGTATTGGCAATCCCCAGCCGAATGCAATTTGTTTCCGTAAGGTCATCTTTGAATTTGCCTTACTATACCTGAGACAATATAACTGCTTCCAAATCCCATGTATAATAAGAATTAGCCAGGACAATTGACTGTTAAACGAGAATATCTCGACGACAGAGAACGCTTCACATAGTTCAAAAGGATAATAAAATGAGAATTGACACACTGATCGGATGAAGTAATAAATTGCCATGCTTAGCATATGACTTACAACTGCAATACAATCTTCAGCTTGTGACCGATAACGCAAATACACTATTATTGAAACATATAAACAGATTTGTGATAGTATCCAGCAAATAACAGCAATGTAATCGCCATACGGTAACAAAGGCATCAGTTCATCTGGAACGCATGTCCACACAAAATCACCAAGAATTTTATACCCACCATAGCCATAGGGAATTTTGTAATATTTACCGACTAGGGTACCATTAGGATAGATATCAACATCGTCAAGATCATATTTCCAACTGTAGCACTCAGAAATGTTAACCATTTTAAGTTATAACAACTTTTACATCTTGCTATTTCAAGACACTTCTATCTTGACTGACAAGTTGAATATTTTGTTGATGTGCATTATCATAATGTTAATTGCTTTTTAAAAACATAATGACATGCGCTGTCATGTATTAATACCAGTTTTTTACTTCTAAGTGTTTTGTAAGATTCCGGTTAAAAGATTGTTGATGCATAACGATATAATTTTTCGTCCATGAAGCATCCTGTCATTTAAATGAACAGAATAATATAGTATTTATAGAATAATATCTTAATATCAAAAAAGATATTTTATTATTAGAAATAATATCTGGCTATAATTTATCCAGTATTCTATTGAGGAAAACTGGATAAGTTATAATTTAACTAAAATATGCTGTATGTAATCATAACATGTTCTGTTGTTGTTTATTTCTTTTTGTTTCATCCTTTTTTTTACATATCATCTTGTTTGACGTACGTTGTAAGTCATTTTTTGTATGTTAATTATAATATGTATTATCCTTGTGTCCCTATGGGACGAAGACCAATAAAATAAATAATAATAAAAAAATAACAACTCAAGTGTAAACCATAACCTCTGTATTTGTTCTTTCGCAACAACATCCCATCCCAAGTTAATAACGTCAGTGAACAACTTAAAGATACATTTCCAAATGTTGGGAAAGTTTAAAGGCTTTCTTTATCGGCTTTCTAATAAAAAGGTTTAAATAAGAAATTTCATCACTGGATTTTAGACTATATGTTAATTCTTGGCTCGATCTTAAAATGACCACATTTTTTTTTATGAAAATCGTTTCTTTCGTTCTTGCATCATGCTCTCAGAGACAGACAGGTATAACAAGAAGACATAAGATAAATATGCACAAAAACACTGATACATAAACATACATAAAAAGGTGATAAGTACATGTATTTTAAAGTATGGTATATCAATGTTTATGGGGAGTTTTTAATGTATTTGAAAAAAACATTATGACTTGGAACATATACAATTTAAAGAACATTGGCCACAGTCATCGATATCAGGTCACTGGCCATTTAGTATGTTTTTAATATGATAAATATGAGATTAACACTGCATAGATTACTTATTTTCATAATGCAGTATAAAAAATAGAATAAATTTTCTGCACGGTGGGTTCACGGTAGGCCTATTTGTCTGTTCGGCCTTCAGGAGTGTGTACGTCATCAGGGTTACATTACGAAATTACATTAAAGATAATGATAGTTCACACTTTTATGTGTTAAAATAGCATGCTGATAAACCTAGCTTATTCTAAATTTAAACCTACCGTATATTTAATTATTTATTTGTGTTCGTTATGCATTAGCAAGAGAGAACATATTTTAACTAATTCAATTCTTACCTTTATACCAAAAAAAATTTTTTTTTTTCATTTTCAAGTAGGCCTACAATCTACATCAAGCATAATTTGAAAACATGAACTGTTTAATTTTTTTCATGGTCAGGTCGCTTGATGCATAGACAGCAAACAAAGCCACACCTTGAAATGCACAAACCATTTCTACAACGGTGTGGATGTAATTTTCGGTTGTGAATGGAAATGTCACCCATACAACTAAATTAATCACGCCAATCCACACGATGATATATATTACAACTAGTTTAACGCAGACTGCATACCTAAAACGATACGTTACTGTTAACGATTTATTTATTATATACCAGCAATGTCTTATCATATAATGTATGAAAAATGACACAATACGGTATTAGATACTTACAGCCGTTTAAGCGTAGGACTTAAAACTTCTGTTTCCTGGAACAACTTTTTAATGCGACGTAGATTGACAAGGGTCCAAATGATGAAAAACCAATTGGTCATCATAAACAGCAACGTTACTATATGCATAACTTGTATCTTTTTTGACTTCTTGAATCCACCCGACAGACACAAAGATCCGTTTCCAGTAGACCACGTCATCTTAAAGTTATTAGCTGCACTGACAATGAAAACCACAAACAATGGTACTCCCCATCCATATAACAGTTGACACCAAAAGTTTGTGGCATATTCGTATACACTTGTTATGTTGTGTCGGAGCATATAAAACTTTCTCCAAATGCAAAAGACGTTAATGTTCAACCAGAACATCTGAGACATACAACTGAATTGAGTAATAAGAATTACTTTTTCACACAGTCCTGTGGAATAGTGTACGGTGAACTGGTTCACTGTTTTCATAAAGAAAAACAGAGCCATGCTGAGCATATGACAAACTACTGGTTTGCAGTTGGCAGCTCGAAAGCGACATGTTAAAATCACAATGCTAGAAATGTAAAGGCTTAGTTGCGACAAAATCCATCCACAAACTGCTATATAATCTCCATACGAGAGCACAGGAAGTAGATCATCCGGTATGCAAGTCCATGCCGCATTATTGGATATTGTGTAATTGTGAGTGATGTGTATCCGTGAAAAGTATTTAGGAAATAGGGTTCCATTGGGAGAAAGGTCAAACTCTTCAGCATTTAATTTCCACCTATAGCACATTTTGTAGGATGGCTGCTAAACCTGTACTATATCGTTGTGTGATATAATCCAATGACTGGCACATAATATTGCACTATGTTATTTGCCAGTCATGCGTTTCAATGGCAATGCAAAATGGGAAAATAAACACTGTTCTGCTTAAATGAGCAGTTACTATATTTAATTATATGGTTGTTTGATTTTTAAATTATTTTCTAGTTTCTAGTATAAGCGATTGGTTTACTTTCATTAGCCTATATGAGACTTCCGGATCTAGAAAAGTCTAAGAACTTGGCAGTTAATGTTTCAACCGTCGAGAGACGAACTTAGGAATGACTTAAGAAAGGCAAAATTTTTAACAACTTTTCACTCAAAATTAGTTAATTAACATAATACGTACTTAAATTTTACCACACTTTATTGTAATATTTCTAGAAATATACAAATTGAGTAAAAAGTACGGTTCTATGGGAATATTCTAAAGACTATCATAATGAAAACTTTGAGTCTTGAATATAAGAGCACCTTAATAGGACTCTTTTCAATGGTGATACAGTATTTTCATTGACCTCGTATTTTTGCAAATCGGAATTCGCATCGTTACATTGAAGACTATGAGTTTTAGCTAGCAAATCATATTTAGAAAGTTGTAGCTGCGTTCCCCACATTTCGTCAAAATCTACTAACATTTAATTTATTTAAACAATCTAACTGAAAAAAACACTAGGGCTTAATGCTGCTGCAACAATTTCGCTATAAATTTCATTTTACACGTCAAACTTTTTCAATCAGATTTCATCGATTCTAACCGTTATTTTTGACGTCAATACACAAGTCCGGAGGCGTTCTCACGATTTCTGCCAAACAACGAAACACAACACAAACACTGAAACGCCCCTGAATGTGTGTATAACGCCAGAAAAACAAATGGAATCGATAAAAGTTGATTGAAAAAGTTTGACGTAAAATGAACGTTAGTCAGTGATGTTATTGTAGTTGTTATGCATCTATTTAAATTATGCAAACAACTCAAAACTAAAATAACTCCACTGCATAGTATCAACAACTTGCAAAAAAGCTGTTGTAGCAGCATCCTACATTTTAATTATTATCGTTGAACCAATTTTTATGTCAGTTGAATTGTTAGGAATAAATGAAATGCCAGTGGATTCTGACTAAATCGAACACTATCTACAACTTTCTGAATATGACTTCGTAGCTACGACTCATAGTTTTCTATGTAACAATGCAATTTTCCATTTGTAACAATGCAAGGTCAAAAGAGTCCTATGAAGGCGCTATTATATCTAAAACTCAACATTTTCATTACAATAACCTTTAAAGTATTCCCATGGAACCATACTTTTGACTCACCTTGAAAAAATAAACCTAAATATTGTACAACTCTTTATCATTTTTTGTCATCGGAAAAATTTATTATAGAAGCATTAGGGTAATTTTTACACTTTCACTATGAGAGAGGTTTCAGTCTAATATCAGTACTGATGACAAAAATGCTATTCTTTGTATACGTCTGCTTCTGTGCATAATACATTATACACATTTCAAAGTTCTTCTTTTGAATTTTGCCAGTCTTTGATGATTATATCGGCTCCTTTTTCACCAATCATAATTGCTGGTGCCATTGTGTGACCAGATACTATAGTAGGAGTCATGGACATATCGATAACACGTAACCCACTAACTCCATAAACCCTATCAACCAAAAAATAATAATATTATACATATATTAAACAAAAAAAAATTGTTTAAATTAAAATTATCAGGGATTCTGAAGTTGACAGGAATAACATTGACTTTGTTTATAATCACCTTAAACGAGCATCCACGACTGCCATTGGATCTGTAGATGGTCCCATTTTACAAGTTCCGGACTGATGATAGAATCCATAAGAATAATGTCGAATGTAACAGTTCCAATAATCTTCGGAAAATTCTTTGTAATCCTCACATCCTGGCATTAGTCTACCATGCCATTCAACTCCTAACTTTTTAAATGGTGTCGTCTGCATTAATTTCAAAGATACTTCTATTGCTGCAAAAATATACTCTATGAGCTTTTTTCCTTGAAATTTGGCAAGCACTGTAGGTCACTTATATAAGAATACTTACAATCTCGTAGAACTTTTGCATCATATGGATCTGATACATAATTAGGTTGGATGATCGGCGGATCATGAGGATCACTGCTTTTTAGTGTTATGTATCCAACACTTTTTGGTCTCATCACAATAGGATGGATGAGAAACATTTCACGTTCATCTTTGTAGCCAAATGCTTTGTCATATATCTAAACAAAGTATTGATAACTATAAGTGGTTAATACGAAATAAAAATGTCTTCAACTCAACAGTTTATTTAACTTACTTCTCTATTTAAGCCGAGAGGATTTCCTGGCGTTTGGAAAAACTGTAGTTCAAAATCAGGGTAATCTTCGGTCGAATATTTGCTATTTAAAAATGCAATTCCTTCACCTCTGACAGGTACTGTTAATGGTCCTGTTCAACATATAAAAAATAAATGAAATTTTTGAGCCGCTTAAAAATATTTGTTTTTTTTGTTTGTAGTTACCTCTGAAGTGTTCTATTAAGGCCACATTACACGCGCAAGTTTTGGTGTGGCAAGTTATTAGTAAGAAAGAAATTTGTGGACAGCTGTGACGTCAGCCTCTTGACAACCAGTGTCAATTGGTTGGAGAAGAACTCAACGTCACAGTTGTCAACAAATTGCTCGAGTTATCACAGCTAAAATTCCTCAACTCTTGCGTATGATGGAGGTCTTAAAACTATGGAAAATAATTATCACCTTGCCGATGGGTTTCCCACAGATCCATAGTGTGAGGAGTGACATCGAACCTTCTATCGAACCCCAATGTTGCATTAATTGTGAAAAGTACACCACTAATGGAAAGATGATCTACCAAATTCTGACCAACTCCTGGCAATTCTTTCACGATTGGTATCTAAATTAATAAACATTTACACCAAAAAAACTATCTTAATTTCCGAAAATCGTAAATATCACTTACTTTTCAAAAATTATTCTGGGACAGATATTAGGAGTGTAAATCAACGAAGTTTGCCTATGGTTTTGAAAACTTGATAAAATAATTACTATTGAATTGAAACCTCAAATTTGTTCAAAGTCTCCTTGGATCCTATTCCTGATAGTAATAACAGTTGAGGCGATTGTACGGTGCCAGCTGAAAGGATGACTTCTTTCTTAACATTAAGCTGCCATTCTTGTCCATCTTTTTCAAACAATACACCTTTTGCTTTCTTGTTATTATCGAATAATACCTGGAAAAAGAAGAACACATAATTTGTTTGTTATGAAGTCATTCTTGTTTAAATGACATGAAATGTTAAACGTATCATAGGTAAGAAGTGATTTATGATCGTTAGTTTTGATGAAATAATGACTGAGTTGGTGATCGGTGAGCTGGTGATTGAGTTGTGAGTATTCATAAGTATTGGTTGATGCTAAGTATTGGTGATGCTGCACTACAGACCTACGTAAGTTCGAACAAAATTTAATAGATAAAAGAATAAGAACGCTAATCCTTACTTTGGTCACATACGCTTCAGTGAGGATGTGAAGTTTTTTGTTTTGTTTTAATGGTTGAAGATAAGCGTGATTGGAACTGCATCTTGCACCATTTTTAATCATGAATAATGGATTAGCAAATCCTGCAAATGAAAGAAAAATCGTAAATTTACAAAGATGTTTGGTTTTTTGTACCGATTATTAATTACGCTTAGTTAAACTAAAAATGTACAAATGAAAACAATAATAAAATAATAGTACTGTATTAACATTTGGATATAATCATTTGTATACAGTATAAGTGTTTTGTCTAAATTTTTTCATATACATATAATGACTATATTATCAGATCAAATATATTTGTTTGTTACCCGTCATAGATTTTCCATTGTAGTCTATATGTTCGTATCCTAGTTCTTTACCGGCTTCTAGAAAAGTGTCAGCAACCAGTGTTCTGAATGGTGGGGTTGTCACTTCAACTGGTCCACCCACTCCGTGGTATTTTCCTTTAATACAATTTTTGTTATGGATTTACTTATTTTATAATGTAAATTGTAGTAAAAGATATGGTGAACTTCACCATGGTCCGAATCCAGTATGGGTCCTTTATAATCTTCCATTTTCTTGAAATATGGAAGAACATCTTCATAACCCCATCCTTTGTTGCCAAGTGTTTGCCATTGATCGTAGTCTTTTCTATGACCACGACTGTACGCTAAAGAATTAATAATTGTGCTTCCTCCGAGTCCTTTTCCACGTGGCCAAAACCATTTCTTTTAGCGAAAAACAAAAACAAATGATTGATTACGTGGAGAAATACACTCTTCCTTATAAAATCACTAATACTAGGCAATCTTTTACATTATACTATTGATTTGAGAGTTGGGTGGTATAACCATTCTCTTTCATAAATAGTCAGTTTGACACCTTAAGCTTGTATTTTGGTGCATGTACCTGATTTTTGTATCCAAGACAACAGTTCTCTTGTTTCTCTGTGACAAAATTCCAATCCCATTTACCATGAAAAGGTCCGGGAGTGAAATATGGGATTAGATTAAAATACGGAGGTTCACTTCCAGCTTCAATTATAGCAACTGTGTATTTATTGGTTTCTACTAATCTTGCTGCTACCGGTGCACCCGATGCCCCTGCACCAACTGTAAATTTATTGACAAGCAAATTAGAGGAAATTAGATCAAAGGTTCTGTTATTGTTTGACCATTAATTACATTCATTATGTATAAGTTTAGAAAATTAAAATTTTGTTAGTTTGCTCACCAACAATAAAATCAACTGTTTTCGGATTCCAAAAATCACTACACCGATAGGGAACAACATTGTAAATCATGCAAACAACAAACAAAAGCTGGTTTCTAAATAGAACTGCCATCTGCTAAAAAAGAAAAAAAAATCATTAAATATTGATTTATTCGAACGACATGATAAGATAAACAAGTTTTGATTGGTTTAAACGATTTCTATAAGCGTAAAAAGATCTGCCTAAACGTTACATAATGTTCACATAAATACTGACGATAGCAACTTAGTAAAGTTCTAAATATAAATTAAACAAGTATATTAAAAATGTTTTTAAGCATATTCATATAGCCTACTGTCATATACAGATATACAATATGTACATAAATAATGCACACAAAAATTCATTTCTGCATGTTTCGATTTATGGAAATTTGATTTATTTATTTAATTTATTTATTTATGTATTTATTTTTATTTATTTGATTTTTGAGACATAACAGCAAACATACATAAAATAACATCATATGTACAAATTATGCGAATTCAAACTTCAGCAATCGCTGAGTAATTTCGATATTTAATTTATGCGTGTTTTGAGTAGTTTCATTTTTCATTTCTGTAATTTTTTATTTATTTGTTTATAGATGCGATTTTTTCACATTGGACTTATGCAGTTTTTGATATATACGAAGGATTTACGCGGTTCACGTTTTATGCGTTTTTTGGTACATTGTACAGTATATTCTCATAAACGACTGTAGATGGGAGAATACGTTCAATTCTCAGGTCCTCACTTACTCACAAGTGAAGCTAATATAAAGAGGATAACAAATAAAGTAATCTACTTCAAATTTAATAAAAAACTTCATGTTAGTACATGAAGTTTTTTATGTTACTTCAGAATTGTCCATTCAATTATACAGTAGGCCTATGTATGCATTTTGAATGTTTGTAAATACTTACAATTTGTAGAATCAATAAATAATGTGGCTTAATTCTTCGAGTTGTTTATCAGTATTGACTGACCCAACGAACACTAATGCCCATTTTATTTGGGATTAAAAAACAACGGCGCTAATCTAACACTAGTAGCAATATACTGTATATTGGAGGCTATAATGACCTTGTTCTTTGAAATGAAACTCAAACTCTTTTATCTTGATGATATAAAATCAGCGAGTTGTTTCTTAGCAACATCACTATTGAGGTCGTACGTTTGAGTGATGTACTACACACTTTCTACTAATGGAAAATTAATTGAATTTTTATAATAGGTTATTTTTTTTTTTACTTTAAATTTACTTCCAATGTAAATCATACAAGACAATTATTATAAATACACAGGAATCAAAATTGTTTACAACGATTTTTGTTATAGTGCAAATGCGTTTGCTTTACTTTAAAACATTTCATTTCACTATTAGAATACTGTATATTATACTGCAAGTTATGTGAAAAAATGTTATTAAATGTAAAAAATTGCTCGCTCCAAACTTCAAATTGATTCTTATTAAAATGTTAGCCTATTATAAGTGCCTGTACATTTAGTTGAATGTGCTTTGCTTATCGGCTAACTATGTTAAATGTGGTTAACTATGACGCTCTATGGTTGACAATGTTCAATATATTAACCAACTTCAAAACTTCCATGTTCAAACCTTGTAAAAATGTAAAATTGGTACTTATTGGATTGGTAATGAGGTGTTATTATTAACATAATTTTACATGTTTATTTTTCTAAAATTAAATCTCAATATGACAAGTAAATAAGATAATGATTTAACACTTGATTAACCATGAAATTAAGATTAAATGAAAAGTTTTTTTTTACTTACTCGGAGCCTCAGCAGTACGATTGACACTTGATGCGTTTCTGACACCAACTAAACCTCAGTGGTTATTATCAGTTACTTTTTTTTTATATCTAAGATACACATTCATTTCAACATGGATGAATTTCAATTTATCTGAAAATCAGATCGATGTGAAACAGAATAAACGAAAAGTTATAAAATATTTAAAACCGTAATGTTATCTGCCACGCGCAATATTCTATAGGCTACTAGTGAATAGTCCGTCAATAATAACGGGAAAGCATTTTTTCATTACGCAATTAATCGATTTAACTCATATTATTTAATCCATATTTAAATTTAATTCATATTGCTTCGCAACACTCGTTACATTAATCATCTTAGTTTATGTTGCCTCGCAACATTCGTTACAGTTATTGTTTTAGTTCGTGTTGCTTGGCAACATTCGTTTGTGTTATTTACGAACTAACCAGCCAGCGACCTACCGACTCAACGACTTTGCAAAAAATTAAAATATAGATGAATAGTTGAATTATTTGTGAACCACTGTAACATCAGCTTCTACCTCAATCAATGAAAACTGGTTCGCAAGAAACTGACGTCACAGTTGTCCTTAAATTGTTCGAGTTGCCATACCTAAAATTAAGTGTGTCAGGGAGTCTTAAAAGTAAATATCATTTGTTTTTAACTCACCTTACCATTCGTAGTCGCAGGATTTTCTTTCATCTTTAAAACTATTCAATAGATAACTAAAACGATAGGCTTAACTTGTTTTAAAGTCTAAGAACGGCATTGAAAAAGGTGACATTGAAACTGAAACTTTTGTCTGATGATGAATGCTATGAATTATTTATGGGATTTCAACTGATTATCGGTTTCCGTGAGGTGGAGGAAATATTTCTCATGCGTAACATAGTATTTACAACAGACCATGAAGTTTCCCAAGGCGGTTCATATTGTTCTCGTAGTGGCAATGGCATAGTATACGTAGAATAACGATTACTAAAAATTTGTTTTGGGAATCCCGTTTATTCACTTTTTTATTACTTCACCACCTGACCAATCACAACATGGATTATTCTTGATGCGATTTAACTTCTTTAATAGATATGACTAAGCAAATGAGAAAACAACAACAACTTTTATACAAGGTGAATCAAACGTTGGTACATTCCGATTTTGAAGTACATTTTGTGCATGTGTAAGGCGATGGTGACGTGCAAAACAATTGACAATTTAGCACTAAATTTGACCAGAAAAATTAGAAGAGGATTATTATATTCTACTATTAGTTTCGTGTCTTGAAGAAATGTATATCATGCCATGTGAAAATTCAACGTGCAAATTTCAAGAGTGCTATCAATGGAAATTGAATAGTGACGAATATGTGATATTCTCTAACCAAACTTTATGGGACAAGATCCACGACACTTATTTCGATGTCACGGAATATTCAGTAATTGGCAACCAATCCGCTTGGACATGTGTACCCGAAGAAATGTTACCTATGTTGGGTTACGCTGACTACGTCGCAGGAGCTTGCTGGATATTGTCTCAACTCTGCCTTTTGTGTTCTATCATTGTATATATAATTTTCAGAACTCACGCTTGTGATTGCAAACCAGTCGTCTTTCACATGCTGAGCATGCTCATATTTTATCTCGTTTCCACCATTGTTCTGTTCTATCCCAAACCTTCGAAACTCGAGTGCAAATTTCTGGGTGCCACCATTCAGATCAATTTCATGTCGCAAAGTTGTTGGTTGAATGTTATCGTGTACGAAATGTGGCAGCGTTTACGAGTGACGACGAATGGTAGCAATGGAATCGTGTTTAAATTTTGGTGCGAAGCACTCTATGCATGGGGCTTGCCCGTGCTAATTTTTGTCGTAGTGAGCTCTCTCAGTAATTTCAACTTACCGCACACGCCAGGCTACGACACGTCACGATGTCTAACAGCGTTCTACGTTAATTCGTTTCAAATATACACTTTTTACTTCTTTTACGCCACGTTTGTAGTTATCAATCCGATTCTCATCATCCTCACCAGTATTAACATTTGTCATTTCAACAACTTCACTGAACAGGCTGGGGTAACGAGCGCAGCCCAAAAACAATTGTAAGTATTCAATGTGTAATGTGTGATTATTGCTTAAGATACAAGGTGTGATAAAACAATGTTTAGTTCATTCATTGAATTGCGTGCGAGTGAATATTGAAAAGGAACTTAGAACGGTACCGTATATAGAATGAGAAAGAACATTTTGTTGACATTATGCACGGGCATTTACATCGTTGTAGCACGATGCACTCGAGAGCAGTGAACGTTTAAGTTTCAAGTGTGTTAACATCTTTTGGCAAATTTTAGTCCCATGTACGAAAAGCAGCAACGTGTTTGTGTGTGTACTTTGAGTTTTGTGTTATAAATTTGAGCAAACCTTACTCTTTGACAACGATCTATGTGCAGTAGTTCTGCAATCGCCTAATATGGTCGACAGTGGTGAACATTTAACATTTGTTTTAGTAATTCTTTTGTTATTACAACCTTTTATTTAAGTTGGCTTGTTCGTTGTGTGTGCGTGTGTGCACTTCAGCATCTTTGCGGTTTATTTTGACCAACTTTCTAATATCCCAGAAAGATAAAATTTGAAACGTAGACACAGTCTGCGGTACATTTAGTTTTACGGATCAATGTCGTGTCGACTTCGAGAATATGTCACGTGATGGTGGAGTCTTTCTAGTGGAGTGTTGCTGACGCTCACAACCACATGCTTCAATTCAAGCATTGTTAAGCCAAACCAGGCATTGTTATAAATAAACATACATACATATTTGTATATTACTCTTATATAGTTTACTACGAACAATTTTGTGATTTCGTTGGAATAAATACTTAACACTAATCAACAAAAATATCTCTCTACGTGTTTGTTTTGAATACTGTGCTTTTAAAATTTGGTTTGAACACAAAAGCATATTATCAAGCTACGTTAAAAGGTTGTACTAAAAAAAAACTTGAAGTTTTTTCTAGTACTAGTTCTAAGTTTAACAAAACACAAAGTACTATTGTTGCTGCTTTCGATAAATGAGACCGAAATTCACCAAAAAGTGTTGACACCTTTAATACTTGACTTCTCTCGCGTCGCATCGCAGAAGTGTAACTACACCTACATAATGTCTGAAATATGTATACTTTCTGTTGTGTATTGTTCATTGTCCGTTACAGTACTCATTTACAATCAATTCGACCAGTGATAAAACTGTTTGATCACAGTTTACGCCAAGTCATAGTGTATACTATAATTACGTACTATATGATTAATAGTCTTATTGAAGTTTATTTTTTGATTTCATAGGTTTTCTATCTGCGTCAAACTTGTCGTCATCTCTGGTGTAACATGGACTGTCGAAGTTGCAGAATGGATAGTGTTTCCGTACTCAACCAAAGTGTACTGGAGAGCAATCATTGAAATTGTAAGCTCATTACAAGGTGTCTGGTTGTTTTTAGTTTATGTGGTAAATAGTTCTGTGAAAAAATCAATCAGGAAAAGATTATCATCAGTTGGAACCGCATAAAACCAAATATTTGATTGGTTGTTAACAATAAAAAATACGAGACTTACTGTATTTAACACTTACTGTATTTAACGCTTTATGTGTCAGTCAAACTGAATCATTGTTGTCGTTGTTGTTCTATTTTTTAATTTTGTTTTGATGTTCGTATGATTCGTTGATTGACATCTTGAGCTGATAAACATGAACGTTGCTCAACTTTAATTTCGCCATTGTAATCATCTTTTGTATTGATGTATTTCATCCTTTTGTAACAAATGATTCTTAGTAAAACGTATTTTGCAATTGTCTTCTCCGAGCGTGTTATGATTGTTTGCTTTAATGTCCAAGCATATAATGAAGATGAATTGTTTATCGTACATAAACCGACTAGCTTAAAAATTCATTGTAAATTAATGGTAAAGTTTAATCTCCAATCTTTAATGAAATTTGGTTAATCAACCTTCGGGAATATTGGTACGTATTGATTTTGTACCTTACAGCGAAATATGATTGGATATGAATATTTTAGTATTAATCTTAGTAAATATTCAATGAACGAGCAGATTGAAGAAAAAAAAAACATTCATATGCGTCTAATGTTTGAATCGTAAGTTACTTGTAGGTAGATTACAAACTGTAAATTGAAATTGAATATCAGAGTTGTCTCTACACTACAAGGGTATATTTACTATTAATTAGATATCAACTAGTATAGTTTGTGAAATAGTTATATTACGTTATATAATATTGATTTAAGTTAAATGAAATTTAAATTGTACTGCACGTTAACAATTCCAATAATGCATTAGTTGCTACATTATTGAAACATTAATACATATCTCGTTCATTAATAATACTAATAATACATCACCTGTTCAGAATACATTGAAACTGAACATCAAAGTCAGTCTTAAGTTATGTTAAAAAGTTCATAATATGCACAAATATTTAATACAAGTATTACAGTAGTTTAATTTATAGTTTATTTTTTATTTATAATGTCAAATCATAATTAATTTATGTTCATCATAACATATTTATATAGATAAGCTAACAACTAACGTATAATTCTAGATTTTCGGAAAAAAAGTGAAACAAACAAGAGTTATGGGTTTATTTTGTAGGTTATGTTAGAAAAACAAAACAAAATCATACATTTAATAGGTTTCTTTGTTTTTCCTAACCTAACTTGCAAAATAAACCCATAACAAATACAAGCAAATAGCAACATCAGACGGGCCCCGCTATAACCGGAAAGTACCCAAAAAAGTAAATAAAAGAAAATAAAGTGCAAAATTAAGTTTATTGACGTCTTTTTTTCTTATTCTTGTTTTTGGACGTTTGCTCTTTTGAATTTTTGCCTACAATCCAATTTTATTACACATAAAATCATATTAAGAGATAAATAAAAAAGTTGACTATGAAATTATCAACAAGTGATAAATTCAATAAATAATTATACTAAAGAGTACTTTTATTGTTCACGTTTAAATAATATAATTTTTTAAACAAATATGTATATGTGCACATATATCCAATATACCTAACTGTTGATGTTATTATCTAATTCCATAAAATGTGAAAATAATTAAAACTACGTGTACAAAGATCACATATCTTTGTGTTAAAAAGTTTCTGCTGCCAAAATTAACTTCTTCATTGTAAAACATCATTTAGACGAACTTGAACTTATTCAGTAAGTGTTTTTCGTTATATAGGTTTTGTTTATATGGTTTTTATTTATTTTCATTATCAACTTCCTGATTTTCTTAAATGAAAATGAAACTAAATGTGGATTTGATTTCGGTTTGTAACATGTGTGATTCGTGTTACACTCTGGCGTTAGAATCGTGCATTGAACCTGCGTCACAAAAAAAAAACCGCTCTGTGTTGCGCGATTTATTTAAAAATTTTGGTTTTATCAAATCGTTTATCTATAGTATATAATTTGCATCTATATTATATAATTTATATCTGTTTCCCCCTTAGTGGTAAATTGACTAGATTGATTTTTTTAGAAATATGAAAATACGATTTGCTTCTAATTATCCTTTTTTTATAATTTCTGAATGAACTTGAAAATAGGATTAAATAAATACATAATTAAATATACATGTGTAGCTTTGTTATTAGGTAAAAAGTTATGTAGTTACGGAAACCTTACTAGTCGAAATAATTACTTTTGAAAAAATAGATATTAATTTTAGCGTATAGCATATTTAATTTTGTAGCTTATTTAATTTAAAATTTAAAGTTTATACAAACCTTTGTTACTTGAAAAAGTTTTGTGTCTCAAATTAGCTTCCATAAAAAATACAAATTAATATTTTCAGAAATATTTAAACAAAGTAAAAGTCACAATTACACATTTAATTGGCAATACAGTACATGGAAATTAGTAATTCATATGAACGGATACGTCACTGTTATAAATTTTTCAATATGTAAATGTTCTTACTACTTTACAACCATTCTCGAGTTCAGTGAGTTAGTGCCGGTACTCTACTAGTTAAATATGCTAATGTAGAAAATGTGCTTTACTATTTAAATGCCTTGGAGTTAAATGCAAGAAAACAGTATTGTACAAGTACAGTAGTTATATTTTATTTGCATTATCATACGTACATTAAAAAAAAAACTTGTATACAGTATAATATCGTAAAGTAAATACTTTTTATATGTATGCTGTGTAGATATAAATTATATACACTTGTGATATAATATTAAACTGTACTATTGTGAGACTTACTAGAATGTATAAATTTTATAGAATGTTTTATGTAATTCATCCTAGAATGTTACGGATTATTATGGCTCCACAAAACTTACTTACCATGATTAAAGTTATTTTCAGAATATATTACATATTGTCAAAATACATAAATCGTTCGCAGGTATATTATACCGTATTGGAATATAAATTAACCTGTAAAACCAGCCTGCTCAGGTTGAAAATATATTTAATTTATTTTCTAGGTTATGTACGGTGAAGACGAGCCATCTATTTTGAACATGCTAATATCTCATCAAAAAAGAATCGAAAATTACGAAACGTTGATAATGGATCTGGTATATTGTAAACCCATACTAGGTCAAGTAGGATTGGTGAGTGATCCCCAAATATTGATTATATTTTTTCGAGATATTTTTTTATTAGTACTTTCCGGCTATAGCAGGGCCCGTTTGATGTTGCTATTTGTTTGTATTTAGTTATGGGTTTATTTTGCAGGTTAGATTAGGAAAACAAAACGCAATCATACATTTAATAAGTTACTTTGTTTTTCCTAACCTAACTTGCAAAATAAACCCATAACCATGTACAGGCAAGTAGCAACATCAAACGGGCCCTGCTATAACCAGAAAGTACCATTTTATTTAATTGTTTGCATTATCGATATATCGGACAGTAATTTCTGTGAAAAACATTGTCTATAGATTATTGTGTTCATTTAATGTGATGACCGTTAAATTTTATGTTACTACAGTATTAGTTATATTGGACTACAGCATTGCTTGACCAGGGACCATTAAACATAGTAACATTTAATACTGCTTCGAGCTATATTGACTGTGTATACAAAATGATTATTTTATATACACATTCTTCAGACTGACGAAATTGTCAGTTTTTTAGTTGAAATTGCAACACAGACCATTGCTTATGTACTCAAACTCAGATATCAAGTTTCATAACAATTTATGGGGTACTGTAGATTATCTGACCAAGAACTACCAATGGACTGTTTGGTATACTTTGATTATTGTAGTAAACATGCACTTTGGGCTATGATGACGGATTACTGGGTTAGGTTTGGCCTGAGACAAACGCTCAAGTTGAAACTGAATTACCTAATCCAGTAGCCCGTCATGAAAAACAGAAAATACATGTTTATCACAGTAACCAAGGTGAACCAAACAGTGATCGATCGAACACACTCTCTTCGAGCTGCAGCGCCATCGGTGGCTCTTGGCTGGATAACCCACAAGTACCATCTATTATTTCGTTTTTTATGTTGTATGTTTGCGCAGACAGACACGAAAATAATTTTATTTGTATAGACTCCTACTGATATTTGTTTACTAAACAAGATTACATACCAAATATTTGAGTACGAACCCTGTTTAATTCTTCTTAAACAAAAGCTAAAATGTGTCTATGATTATTAACTCGTAATTTTACCTGTTACTTATCATAATTTAAGTAATTGTACTTATATACATTGCATAACTGTCACTTTTCTGACATAACCTACGGTAACCAGACGTTCTTTATTTCAGAGGACATTCTTTTATTTCACCGTGCCGTCCTCCACCTTCATTTATTTGGATTTGTCCTTTATTTTCTCAATTTTGTTTTCCATTGCCCTTTATTTTTATGGGTGTGCTTATATGCAGGTACTGTACTTTTGGCTAAAACGGTACTGTACCTACAAATATTTTCTATCATGCAGGTACTGTACTATTCAATAAAATTAATTAAATTAATTGATAAACTTTTGTTTTAAGTTAATGGGCGGAGTGTAGGAAAAATATCGTTGTATTTTCTAACTAACCAAACCTGGTATCTACACTCATAAATACTAGGTTAGGTTAGCTAAAAACATTAAAATATTCTATTTATTTTAATATTTTCCCTAAATCAACTTAAAGTAAAAGTTTTCCAATTAATTTCATTAACTAGTACATTACCTGCATAGTTAGAAAATATCCGTAGGTACAGTACCTGCAGATAACGTTTTAGCTGTAGGTACAGTACCTGCATATATGCAGATCCTATTTTTATTTTCATTCGCATAATTACTGTGAGGTGATAAACGAATAAAAAAATTTTTATACGCTTTATAAAAATCGTATTTTAGCTTAACTTGTAAATGAGCGTAAAGCGAAAATTGCATAAATCAAAATTCGCAACAATTAAATGTTGCAGTAATCTAAACTGAAACGTCACCGTCACCGTAGACATACCCCATGTTTTTTCATTTCTAGACATGAATACGAACTAGGATCGGCACTATGCTACGCAAATGCCAAAAATCAAAGCGGAGCTGATTTCATTAGCACTGTTATAAGAATAAGATTTGTACTCGAAAGGAGACGAATTCAAAGACCAATGCGTTGTTTAGGCCTAAATTGTT
>JAQIWH010003402.1:0-20154 GCA_034695005.1 Cryptops parisi | reverse complement strand
CAATGCACTTATATTCCAGCAGCATTTCATCTTGCAATTTTCTCATCAGAAATACTACATGGCAGGAACTACTCACATCAATGATCTTATTACTCCAGATACAGGCAGTTGTGTTGCATTAAGTTGGTTTGCTGCATTTTATGGTGGTCAACTTCATGGCAGCAGCAGCAATGCTGAACAACGGTCTTCTACTCTAGCAGCAGCATTGGCAGTCCAGTTGTGTTAAGTTCATCAGCGGTAGACATGATGGCAGGAGGTGCAATGCCACACTGCTAAAACTCCCAAGCATTAGACAGTTATACTTGCAAAATCATTACGACTATATTTAAATACACATCCATGTGTTACATATACAGTATAGATGTTCATGTATGTAATATATACACATCTATACTGTAGATGTGTATATATCACATATATATATACACATATATGTGTACATACATATGTAAGGATGTGTATGTGTATAAACATACACATGTAGGATGTTTATGTTCATTACATACACATCCTACAGTATGTAACTTGGATACATATCTTAGTATTAGATGTGCAAATAGGAATATCATCTTGCCTTTGGGGACTTCCTTTCACATGGCAGTTTCATCTGTTGATGAACATGGAACAGTAGAACCCACAGTGCAGAACAATGATCTCAATACCTCAGCAGAGACAGGTGAAGCTGAAATGAGGTTGAAGTCCATGTTGTGATGCATTTCATCTGTGGTAGACTCATGACAAGAGCTGCGATGTCATACTATAAAGAGAGGTGAATCGTGAAAGATAAAATAAAATTGATACATTGATACTCTCCAATGTAATACTTAGTCAAATATCCAAGTGTTAGATGTGATACATGTATATTTGAGTACATAGGCTACATGTAGATCTGCAATTTGGAAGCGTATGCAACTATCAGGTAGATGTGTGTAAATACAATTTGAAGTAAATATCATTCTGCCTTGGATGGAATTTCTTGTTACATGGCACTTCCATCTGCAGAAGACTTCATGGTAGCAAGGTGCAGATACACATTGCATTTCATCGACGTGGTAGTAAGAACGGTGTGGAACTCGCACTACAAAAAAAGGACTTCTGTTAGTCAACCATTAAAGTTGCAAACATCTAAGTATCGTGAAGAACATCGTCGGCTTAAAGTGTAAACCTGCTAACTTCATCTTGGCTGATTTTGAGATGAACATACCATTCAAAAGAGAAAGACAAGTCACATTGACTAAGAAAATCAGTTCAGCTCAATTTAACTTCTAACATACAAGTGATTAAAGGCTGCAGACATGGATCTCTCTGATTGGACAAAAACGAGTACTTGGTTTTGGGTTTATTTTGCAGGTAAGGGTCAGTAAACAAGACATAACATATTAAAAGTATGATTCATTTTTTCTAAACTAACTATCTAAACAAACCAAAACCAAGCACAAGTGAATAATTAATTAAAACATAAATAATTAAAAAAATTAACAATAGTTGTCAACATCAGTCACAAGATGTCAAAATTAATATTAAAAATGTGATTTGTTATCGAGTATGACGTAACTCAAAAAGCACACATATGGCAAATCGCAGAATAGAAAATCAATTTAATAAAAAATTGTATGAATCGAAAATAATATTCATCCAAAAATCACATAAGTTAAATACATGTTCAAAATAAAATCACTCGAAAAAATTGCATAAACCGAAAGCAGCATTAATAAATCAAATATAACATAAATATAAATTGCATGCACAGTATGCGGCTTAGGAAGTATGCAGTTGGTTTAATACCAGTAAATAGCCAGGCTTTGATTGGACTCGCGCATATTTCTACTTCAAATTTATCTAAATATTAAATAACGCTGATGCAATCAGTATGCTCAAAATGAAATACCATGGTTTCCTTGTGCAAATATGCTATCGCAAGCGCAATCTGTACGTTAAAAAATAAAAAATGAAAAACAATTTTTATAATTTGTGTTTTGAATTTTTTTAACAAAATATTGTGATTCGGCCAATCTGTGTGTAATTTTACGCAAACTTGTAAAATTTCAATGTTTTTCACCTATTTTAGTTTTCGCGTAAAAGGGAGGACAAAATAAGCGAAATGCCGATTTATAATACCACTGGAATTAAAAATGGAATCGCTTTGCTCGTCTAACTGTAATTACTAATTAGTGACTTTTTAAAAAATAACTTATTATGTCAAAGGGTAAATGCAAACTGATTATGATGGTCCAATGTATAAAGCTTGGTACGCTGTAAAATAGTGCTGTGTCTGATTTTTTATTGGGTCATAAGGATTATTAATTGACATACTGTACATGTAACGTCTTACATATACTTTAGAATTCCCTACCCGAAAAAACATGATAAACTAAACTAAAATAAAATTTAACGTCGTACATGTTAACATGCATACAAAATTGATGTTTCGTGTAATAGCTGTATTGAATGCAGTTACGATGTTGTTGTTCATTATCATATCATATATCATTTTTTAAACTGTTAAGTGACATTAATCAAGTGGAACATATAAAGTTTTGTTATTTAATATAAGTTTGGATTTTTCTGCAGCAAAGGATCGTTTGTTTGTCAGAATGTTTGTTTTTCTCTTTTTTCTTTTAGTTATTATTGCTGTAAGGTGATCATTTTGTTATTGCATTTGTTATTTGCTTCAAACCACCTTAGAAATATTTAGGGTTTCGTATGTCTTGCGCCATTAGCCAATATTGAAACAAGCGTGTAGCTACAAATCAAAAACTTACTATACAAGTATTGGGCTCATGTTTCATTTTTTGTGCATCTTTTTTTTTCGCAATTGTAATAAAGAGAATGTTTTATGGAAAGATATTTCTCATCAGTCAGGTGGCAATAGTCATAAACTTGGATGAACTTTGATTTCCAGTTTGAATCGACCAATAAGGCAAGGAATTGCTTTCAAGTTCATCTGCTTTGGTATACTCTCAGAGAGTTGTTTTCAAGGAAACAACCGATTCAGGCTAATTTAAAGTAAAATCGTTTAATAGGAATATGGCAAAAGGGGTAGTTATAATCTCTGGAATTTGGCTGCTGCTTTGTGCACAATCATTCATAACACTTGAACCATTGGTTTTTCCTGGAGAATGTCCTGACGTTCCCCCAAGAATGTTATACAAGGATCCAAGTCAGGTACAAGTGACAATTTAAAATTCGATGACATTTTTAGGAGTTTCTTTTTCAATACCTTATGCTGTTGTGTAAATTATTTTGCTCTGTTTTGTTTAGCTGTGGAATAAATGGTACATGACACATATCAGCCTCAAAGATTTTGCCAGTGAGTATCAATGTAGTGTCGGAAATGTAAACAGGGATGCATATGGACTCCGGATCAGTGTTGTAATGCTCGATTCAAAAAGGTGAGACATGTGTTCAGTTCATGATTTGGCAGTCACTAAACAAATTAAATTATTCTACTCTAGCATTATTTTAGAACTACCTATAAGTAGTATTTTGTTTAAAGAATACGGGTTTTGATGTAACAATATTTTTTTAATGTAACTCTGAAACGATGGGATGGTAGGAAAATATAAAAGTCATTTCTCAGTATCATTAGAGAGAATGAATTGGAAATGTAATGTTTTGTGAGCAGCATTTTTGCATTTCAAGTGATGTTTTTACATGCGATGTTTAGTAATAAGCTACTGAATACAGGGTGTTTCTGAAATGTCTATTCAAATTTCAGCCAGAGATGCTAAGTATCAACACAAAGCAAAAAGTTCATATAAACTTAGCTCTAGAAATGCATATTCATTTGCATACCTACAGCGATTGTAAAACAATAGGTTTATGCATTCACATGACTTCACCTTGTGTTATCTGCAAAGGGAACCATTTCTGGACCCATGTTCACATGGGTTGTTTTTGTTTTGATATATAGCATCTGGTTAAAATTTGACTATAGCTTTCAGTTACACACTGTATAACCCATGGTGTAACAAATTAATTAAAACTTACTGGTTTTCAATTGAAGAGCTTATTTTCAAAGCGTCTCATCTCCACTTTTCATCATTCTTAAGCATTTTGATGAGACTCTGGAAACTGTCTGTGCATCGCTGATTCCAAATATGTTATTTTCAAAACTCAAAACTTGTTATTTCCTACTGAAAATCACTCTAAAAAACCACGTTTATATACAAAGTTTATGGTCAAGTGAATACCAAAAACCGTTTGCTGAACATTGTATTTCATGGACTTTTGGAAAACAAGCTTTTTAATTTTTGGTGAAAAAATAATACAAAATGAGTAATTCAAAACATGCAGGTTTGACTTTCAATCAATACTTGAAAAACATACATTATTCTTATTATTTGGCTAAAAGAATATATTAATTTTATTGCATCCTGTAATAATACAAAATTGATTAATTTTTATTACAGTCGTTCATATATTATGCAATGATAAATGAAGATGTATAAAATTACAATAATTTTTTATACAAACAATTGCACATGAAATGCCCGTTTTATTCTTTCTCTTAATATATTTTGCTTAATTTGAAATTGGAACTCTTAACAAGAAAAACTATAGGGAAATTAAAATAATCTTTTTTTTGACATAATATAACCTTTTTACACATGTTATAATTATACATTTCATAGTTTTATTGTTCTGCAATAAAGGAAATTAAATTTTAAGATTTTTTATTACACAAATTTATATTGATTTAGTTTCTTACGTTTTCTTTGGTTTCAGTACAAAACAACATTTGAATATCAGTTTGAAAAATATACCAGGATTGCGAGGAAGATATTTCTCTTCTATGAGTTCTCCAGAAGAAAATAATCCATTTGGTATTTCTGTTTTTTTATAAGAAAACTTTTAACAAAACTTAATTTTGTTTGACGTTCATTGTATTATACAAATCGTTAATTATCGTTTATTTCAAAGTCAACCGAACTAACTCAAATCAGGACGTAACACTTATAACAGAAGGTCTTCATGTCATGTCATGGGGATGCCAAAGTTTCAACAATGGTTCTCATGCAGGTAACATATCAATTGATGATTTGCCCGGAATAACGTTGTATGTTACAAAAATTCAATATTTATTATTATGGAAATCTGTGCCTCGTATCTGGGCTTAGCTAGTGCTGTCAATAGACAAACTCATACCTACTTGAAACATACATACATCACTTCAAAATTGGGCACTTATTATGTGACAAACAATGTGTTGCTAAATACTTCTTTTGCCATTTACATGAATTGTTACATGCAACGTTATTCCGGGCAAGTCATCATTTTTTTTGCACATATATTCTTCGTTGTGTATTGTTAATGGGTTCATATCATGATGATATTTATTTATTTATGCCTATCTTTTATTTTTGAGATGACTACTAACCGTAAATAATAATAATAAAACTCACCTGGTACAACACCATACAGTACTTGCAAGAGAAATCGGGATACTTTCCGGTTATAGCGAGGCCCGTCTGATGTTGCTATTTGATTGTTCTTGGTTATGGGTTTATTTTGCAAGTTAGGTTAGGAAAACAAAACAAAATCATACATTTAATACGTTTCTTTTTCCTAACCTAACTTTCAAAATAAACCCGTAACCAAGTAAATAAACCCATAAGCAAATAGCAACATCAGACGGGTCTCGCTATAACCGGAAAATACCGAAATCGGTACTGGTCACCTAGCCCTAGAATGCGGCCCAGAAGTTGACTTTTAAACATATAAAATTCTTCGGGCAATATGATGATAAGCCACATTTTTAAAATTGTTTAGGAAAGCCATTTTCACAATTTAACTTGGTTTGTTCTTTGTATGTTTGCATGCATGATTCGAACTATTTTGCGGTCAATTTTGACACATTTCCCGATATCCCAGAAAAGTGAAATTTGACACAAGGACAGGGTCCGCGTTACATTTGAATCTGTTAAATTTTTAAGCTTAATGTCGCATAATTATCACATAATTTTCATGTGAAAGGCTGAATTTTTCACTGGTAGAGTGTTTTGTGCGGTTCTTCTACTTCCCCGTCAAAGTTACCAAGTAGATGAGACGAGTGTGAACTACGGTCTTTGGGATGAACAGTGAGCCCTTCCGAAACGCCTCCAACCATCTCGACCACCTTCCGTGGCAAGGTGACTGACACGTAAAATGTTGTGTCTAAAAACATCCTTTTTTTGATATCTTGTTCTAATAATGAACAGTACCCAAACTGAGCACCAAGTGATGTCCTATATTAATGCTGCCATTTTCTGGAAAATTCAGAATGTTGTAAAGTAACAAGCTACAAACGGTACTGAGGAGCCGTTTGATATAAAAATGTCAATTGTCTGAAAAAAAGTGTGGCTTATCACTATGTTGCCTTGAACCCTTCACACCAAAACAAAACAACCAAAACCATACCAATACAAAACCAATGTGTATTCATATTTCTTAAAAGTATCGTTTAATATGCACACCACACAGAGGCATATTTATTCATAGAAACTTGATTTTAAATCGATGCACTCTTGCGGGAGCCTGAAACGCTTTTCATCAGGTGAGAAATAATGCAATAGGACCTCGGTTTTATTTGCTGTTTTTTGAAACGTAAGGTAATGATGTAATGTTAGGAATAAAATTCTTAGACTGTTGAAGACGAACGATTGCAAAAGCATTTGCCAATAATGTTTTCATTAATCAAAAACGAATAGTAGAGGTTCGAAGGGATCAAACACCACCACAATTCCAACCCAGGCTCTTAAATATTCAAAGCACTCTTGGTAGACTTGTCAACACAAATTAAGAAGTTTGAAGTGTTACTTATAATTTTTCATGCATAACATTACTAGAACTTGTTTGTGTGCTAAGCAAAATCTAGGCGAGTTGTATAACTCAATAGCTATTGAATTTATTTCGGGTGTAGTGTATATATGATGGGTGGTTTAAAAATCTGAGAACGTGGTGTATAGCTAATTTTTAGATTTAATTTATACACTATGTAGATAAGTTAACATTAACTATTAGTTAAGAATTCAGTTATATTTTGTACCACATTGTACTTCAAAATAGCATTTCACTACTACTGATTGACTACATTCCACTTACTAACTGTACAATACTTAGTATAAGTGAGTTATCCATTTTTATAATGTTTTTTATTTCACAATTGGACATCTAAATTTGAATAATAATAAGTGATATGAATATTTCAATAGCAATAGTTGATAAGCTACTGGTGTCTACCAAACTACTGTACATATCATGTTGGACTTTTTTCCTTTCTCTGAAACCTGATTTTGGCATTAGAATAATTAAACGAGTTGTCATCAGTGAGATAATGCTACAAATTTATAATAGTATTAGACTGTTATCCGATGCTAATTAAACAAGCATTTATTGTACTGATATTGTAATACAGTGCAAGTTGATAATTTCAAGTCCAGAATAATTAGAACTAAAGCCATAATAGATAAGTATTTTTTTCTTCCGATCAATGGTTTCTAAATACCTAATCATTTCTAATGCACAGGGATAAACATTTCACATAATAAGGTGCAATGTAAGGTGCAACTCTTAATGTTGTAAAAGTTGAATAATGTAGGACAAAAACAGTTTCACTTTCTTATACTGATTCGGTTTGTGGTGGGTTAGGCTTGACTCCCAAAATCCATTCCGGATTGCTGATTTTCGGATGTGAGGTTGTTGACTTGTACTAGCATGTTACCTCGAAGTGCGGACATAGTACAGCACTAGAAATATGAATACCATCAAGTATTGAAAAATTGGTGTTTGTTATGATGTACATTTTCTTATTTCTCGTAGAGTTAGTGACCCTGCAGTCTTTGACTCCAGTAATGCCAAAAGAAGTGATGGACGATTTGATGGAGTATTTAAATGAGCATGGATCAAATATCAAACGGCTTTTTCCAATCGCCAACAAAAACTGTAAACAAGCTGATACAGCTTAATGTGTATATTGATTTGGACGTTATTTGATTCCATTGTCAGAGTACTGTAAAGATTTCTGTATAATGTGTTATAAAATGTTGTACTATAATGTAATAAAGTGTTGGTCGGTAAAGGAGCTTTGCAAATAATAGCTATGTTTTGCAGTTTTTATCTATCAATTATAACTGTTAAATTATTCAAAATTCAGTAAGGAATTGTTTTACACTTTATTGCAGTTTAAACAGTTATAATGCTTCGAAGTAGACTGTAAAACATTAGGCAATGGAAGCTAAAATCTTGCAAATAAATATTTTGAATTTCACCATTGGTAATATAGTTTTTGTCTTTAGATGTCAAGTTTAAAAGTAGGCACAAGAACATTGAAATAATATGGGAACATGTTTAGTAGACGCTAATCATGTGTTGGTTAAAGTTTCACAACATTGAAAAATTAACCATTTTTGAATATACATACTGTAATATGGTATGTTAGTTTTTTTTTACTTGATATTATTGATGTCAATAAATTGTTGTGCTTGATATGTTACTATTCTGCCGATTTTTAATGGGTTTCTTCGTCATAATACAGTACCGATAAGCTTGAGCCTGAATCATGTTTCTTAAAAAAATACGTTACATGATTTTAATCACTTTTTGCTGATTTGTTTATGATAATATATCGTATAGTCCAATGTACCAAAAATTGCATAAAATGAGAACCGCATAAATCAAAAACCGCATAAGTCCGATGTAACAAAAATCGCCCAAATCGAATCGAAAATTGCAACCATCAAAAATGGAATTTCTCAAAAGTCGCATAAATCGATTATCACGTTACTCAAAGATTGCATAAATTTAAATTCGCGTAAAAATAACTATATAAAGCGTATTCTTAAAAAGCGTTATGTACTTGTTTTTATATGTGTTGATCTTTGAATTTGGGACCAAGAATGTTGAGTATATGCTAAACGTGTGTTGGTTATGGTTTCAATTGCCTTGCCAGATTGAAAATTGAACCATTTTCCGAGAATACAATACAGTACATGTTTATGCTACGTCAGTTTCTTTTTGTCTAGATAAGTTGATAAAGTGTTGAGCTTGAAATATTACTGTGTTAACAGGTTTTTTAATGGGTTTCTATATAATAGTCACTAGAATGAGTTTGAACCATGTTTCCTAAGAAATATAGGTTACGTGATTTTGGTCACTTTGTGTTGCGGTAATAGACCAATTGTGTCCATAAAATCCACCATGATTTGTTCTTTTTACTTTCACTGTCAAAATAAAAAGCAGGCTTTCGGTTTATGGTTATCAAATTACGTGGCGAGACCTTTCACACGGTAACCTAACCCACATTCTATCGAACGAAACTAAATTCCACATTGTGAAATTACCACGTAGGATATGCATACTAGTGCAAGAGTTTGAACATCATCTGCAGAATAATCGATCTTTTTAAAAACATTTGTTTACTTTATTAACAATTAAAGCTTGTTAGTTGATTAAATGCTATAACTAATCAGTCCTTGGCCTGAACTTGCAGCACGGTGTAATGTAGCACGTTGTGTAAAATCGTATCAAAAATGGTGATGAAGTAAGGGTATTATAAGCTGTACCGAAAAAAAGCTTATTTTTGGAGTGAAATGTCTATATATTAGTAATGTCTATTTTTCCGTCAGATTATTGTATGTGTGGAGTGTGGCAATTATAGGGTTTGGTGAAACTGGAAGACCATAAACGTCGTTCTTGTTTTCTATAAAAATCGTTTCCGAACGCTATCAATTAACCTATATTGCGATGGAATTGATAATCGGCAAAGCTTTTTAACCTATAAACTTTGCAAACTCTGACATGGAAAACGAAAAGTGCTCCAAATTGGGCACGCGCTTTTAGGGAGTGAGTAATGGAGAAAGACATGCTGATGATGACGATGACCTAAGCAAAAAATACATATATATGTATAAATAAAAATTCCAACAACTGAGTTAATTATAGATAATTAGAAGTAATAATCTCTGCCGATTAAGATAATGTGAGATATAGAGAGTTGGTTTTTTTCTTCTTAGTTTTTAATTTCTGCGCTGATGAGGAAACGTTTAGCGAGTGTAAAACGTCAAAACTATTACCAACGTGGATTTGCTGTTCGTTTTGGTTGAAAGTTGCGTTAATTGGACTTTTGATACAACTGCAAAAAGAAAAATAAACGGAATGAAATGAAAATCGTTAAGAATGAAAGTGATGATAGGAGTTATTGTTTCGTATTTATTGTACCGTTTAAATATTTCTTTTGAAATGGCTACTTGAAATAACAAATGCCAATCAATTTTTTTTAGTATTTAATTTTTTTTTACGTATTTGTGTAGTACATTTGATACTTATTACAACTCCATTTATTATAAAAAAAATAATAACGTTATTTTAGGTAAACGTGTTCCTGGAACACACTGATGAAGTTTGTTTATTGGAACGTGTGTTTATAAAAGTTAGTCAAAAGTTAAAGTAATTTTATTTTACAATAAACGAAGTTCACTATTATTAATATACTACAAGTAAAAGTGCATTTAAGGTGAAAGTAATATATATAAAGTAAATGAGTACTGTAGTAAAAGGGTGTAAAATGTGCTACCATATTTACATTAGCTTAACTATAAGTGCATCGTCAAATAATGTGTATCATTATAATGCATCGTTAAATAATGTGAATCGTTATATTGTACATCGATAAATAATGCATTTTAACGTTGAGTAGTTAAGTTACTAATATTATTCCACTTTTTAAACACAATTTTCAACTATTAATTTCGTGAAATAACATTTTCTGCTTCAACGGTAACGTGTAACGATATTTGATTGTATATCTCGATGAGAAATCTGACATTTTAAACTATATCACTGTTTGATTAAGAATTTCGTGAAATAATGGATTTAGCTTAAGCTTAATTAACTAGTGAGACATCAATATGTATTTCACAATGTAACGGTGACATATAGTAGGAATTTAGGTTAGTAATGCTAATGAATGTTGGTACGGTACATTATTTTTCGAATTAACTTTGTATTTTGTAAAATTACGTATTTTGCGTCTTCAACAGTTCATCTCAAAAAAGTTTGATATTCCACGAAGAAGAAGAAGGATTTCACAATTTTAACTAAGTAGGCTATTTTGTCCGGATTTTACACATTAACTGTGTAACATTCAAAAAGTATGTATTTTACAAGCAAGTTGTTATAATAAAAAATAGTCCATGTATACGTACAAGATCATGCCAGAGGCTTCTATAACCATTCACAGTGAGACAATGAAAGATCTCAGATAACCAAGTTGAATGACTTGAAATGTCACTAAACATACGCTGTAACTAGACGTATAACGTATAACTAGATGTACCCTTTAACTAGAGTATGACTAGGTTCATATACTCACTTTTATAACAAACAAATATTGAAACTGCTGTTCACCTTTTACCTATTACTAGTATTTCTACAGTGATCATTAATAACCTGAGAGTGTTATTATATGCTTTTTGAACATTTCCAAAAAATACGACCATTTCTAGATTTTTGATGCAGAAATGCAAATTGGAAAAAAAGGAGCTTACTTTAAACCAAAGTCTTGAAAGAATTTGCCACTATAGCATTGCTTTGTAGAGATCAAACAAGTTGTTGGGGCAATTCCATTCTGTTGAGACATTTCCACTTTGGTTGTAGTTGTGTGTGCAAAAGTCATTCAGAAGCTGTTAGTTCAGTGGGAAACAACGATTGGTATTTTTTTTAATGTAATAAAAAGCAAAAGTTGAAACACCTGCGGTAATCAAAAGTGGGCAGTAACAACTTTTGCCAAAGACACGTTTGTCTCTCTTGGTTGTCTTGCCCCTATTTTGACATATAGGGAGTGTTTTCATTGTGTTTTTTTGTTGTATGTCTTTTCAATACGATAAATGTCTCAGTGAGCTGCTAGCACAGTTGCCAAATTCTGACATTTCACTACGTCAACGACAGATCGATATCTTTTTACTGCTGCCACTGGAAATAACCAACTGTTGCGTTCCACTTTCCCTCGTCGCTACCAATTTGAAAAGACTACATACAATCCATCGAACAAAATAGGCCAGGTGCGCGCGTGCAGTTTTCACCTTGAAGTTTTCTTTTTGGTGGCGCAATGACTTGTCCAGGAAACCACATTCTCTCACCTGTAATATGCAATCCATTCACTTCGTACACTCCGCAGGCAGAGGCGTGGCAATTTTCTTCACGTCACGGTTGCATAATGTTGCTGTAACAGTTACTTTTTTTTTCCAAAGAAAAAATTTGGTCGTTGTTGTTATCTCTTTTCAGGGCTGAGTCATTTTTTTATTTATTTGTTATATATATATATATATTTTTTTGTAAATGGTTCCAGCGACACAAGTATGGGATGGAATGTGGCTTACAACCCACTAGGGTTTGTCCCTATCCGCAATCACTTTCGCTAAGAAAAGTAGATCAGCGGCCACCGAAAACCGTAATAAGAAACAGAAATTGTTAATTACAGCCGTAGGGGGCTAATGTTTTTTTTTTTTTTTGGTGATATTTTGAAAGAGGTAAAATTAATTCGTATAGGGGAGACAATATTTCGTAATTCTTATAGGTTTCAATTTTATTTCTTTTCTTTTTTGTAAAAAAGTGGGCCTCTTTTGAAGTGATTTGAATAGTTTGAGGGAACATATATGTGGCATGTTTGGGATTAGTGTAATTATATCGATACAGTATAACCTAAAATATTTCATTATTTTTTGTGAAATAAATATTTTTTTGTGAATTTATAGGTTTTTTTTTACGAGTAGTCATTTCTCGTGAAAAAGTTAGTTTTAGTGTAATCGTTATTTTTTATTTTTGTAATGGTTACTTTTTTGGGATCTTGTTAATTATGTTCCCACCACTACTTTCTGTGCTTAGCTATCGTCAAAACCCAACGCATAACTAACAATATATAAAAGAGAATATACAATACTGTAGTAATGTAATAGAATTCAATTCAATTCATGTTTATTAGGGTGGCCAATAGCTTTTGCCAACTTGGGCACCCACGATACGAAGGAAAACAAAAATAAAGTGGACTTAAAGAATTACAATAAAATAAAATTTCTTTATGAAATCGTTTGGCGGCTGCAGCCACAGAATGAATAATTCTCACACTGGCTTCGCTTTAGCTCCCTTTTATCACCGTTTTAACGAGGAAATCGGGTTTCAGCAATACGTATTGGAACACCAATATGGTGGATGCTACATGCCATAGTGCCAAATCATAAAAATTAAAGGTTGCACCAAGTGTGGGGTATTAATATGAAGATCTTGACGAGAGGATTTCAAAAAATATACAAGATTGTATAGCCTGCATGAGATGTCGTCTTAGTCTCACGAGTGTCACTGGGTATATGCCGTCAATTAAAAACCAACACAGCAGATGTTATATGCTATAGTTTATGCACGGTCGAGTTTTTATTTTATAACAAACAATTTAGTTCTAATATTTTTCCATTTTCGAAATTTTTTGTTTTATGAAATTTTCACTTTTGTTTTGCAAAACCTTTTGTGTGATCAATGGTTATTTTTCATAGGATTTTATTTTAGTCATATGAAATTTTAAATATTTTTTCACATACAGACTTTTAATAATATTTTAAGCAGGTATTAAATTTCGGTGTATAATACATTCTACAAGGTGTTCTTAAACAACCATTATTTTTTAATCGCGATATTGCTTTATCTCTTATGAAGTACTATAAACTGCGCATTTAACTACTATACAGTATGTATAATACACTAGTTTATAATACTATAAGTATGATAACCTACTAGATGTATAACACAAATTTATAAAAATCCATTAAACGATAATTAATCACTCGATTACATTTTCTTCAATACAGTAGTCCCAGTCTTGTTAATAGGTCAAACTGCTATTTCACAAATCTCAGCAAGAATGCATAGCATTTACATACACTTAAAACATGTCATAGTTTTTCACCAAGTTCTTTATTTGAATAAGGTCAAGATTTTTGTATACAGCTTAATGGTGAAACAAAAAAATTATATAATGGAAATGTGACGAGATAATCCTATCATATGAGAAAAAAATTTCTTTAATTATTCATCTACTGACACAGTGACAGGTGAACAATTGCTAAAACCACAAAAAATTATCAATTTGTCAAATGAAAAACAGTGAAAGTTATAAAAAAAGGAAACATTTTATAAAAAAAAAGTGATTATAAAACACTTAACATTTTTTTTGCTGGAAAAATTTTTTTTGGGTAAGGCGTACAATTTGTTTTTATTATCAATGGTTATGTGAACTTTGACATCTGCGTGAGATTTGACAATTACGTGTAGTGTAACGGAAATGAAATTATTATTACATAATAGAAATAATTATTTTCAGCATTTTTTTGTTTATTTTGTAAAAAAATATTTTTCGGGTTACGAATGACATTAAAAAAATGAATAAAAGATAATTTAAATCTATAAAAGATAATTGCTATTGTACGCGCTCTACAAATGAAAGTTAATGAAAAATTCAGTGCTGTGATTTCGAAATATTGGATATTAAAAGAAATGTAGGATGTAACATAAAATTTTTATATAGAGTACAAGGTGGGCCAAAAATATGATTACTAAAGTTTACCAATATTTTTTTTTTACATTTATTCAATAAGAGTTGTAAGCTGTATTAAAAAGATTGGCTTTGAAATGAGGTTCAAAAATTTGAACATGGATGTTATGTGCAGGCACCAATTTTAAAATTATTTTAGATTAATCATATTTTATTTAAAAATTTATTAATAAATTTGTAAATTGTATTTGTTAATTTCGGTTTTAAAACTGTTTTAAATCGTACCTGTCATTTTCAACCGTGTGTTGTAGGGACATAAAATTTGGTGCATAGATTAGTCTCGCATGACAATTGAAACTACCAAATTTTGAGGAATCAATGTCAGGTCAATTGGGGGCTAATGAAACGTGAAAAGTCGTTTTTTCAGGTACAGTGTTGCTGATGCTCTGAATCAATGTTCGTTTCCCATTATTATGAATAAACATACATATACAGGGTGAGTTTAAGTATATTTCCATAAAAATACTATTATAATGAAAATGTTGTTCTTTAGATACAATAGCACCTACATAAGGCTTTTCACACTGGTGGTATTTCCATTGACCTCGCATTGTTGTTACAAATCAGAAATTGTTTGTTACATTCGAAACCACGAGTCGTAGTTACTAAGTCATAGTTAAAAAGTTGTATCCACAGGCTTATTTAGTAAGAACTTTGAAACAATGGGCTATGTTACAACAGGTGCTGTGGATTACAAGACAGTGTAGTGTATCACTCCCCTGCACGACACATCTGATACAAGCTTCTAGAAGGTGTTTATTGTTTCAATATTTATTTCGATTTGCATTGTTAGAAATAAATAAAATAACAATGGCTTCTAACTAAATAGAACACTGTTTGCAACTTTTTACAACTCATAGTTTCCATTGTAACAATGCAATTTCCGATTTATAATAATGCGAGAACATGGAAATACCACCAGTGCAGAGATCAAGGTGCTATTATATCTTAAGTGCAACATTTTCATTGAAATAGCCTTTAAATATTTATATTTCTAGTCCCATGAAACCGTATTAAATCTCACCCTGTTTATTATGCGTAGTTCACTACATAAGTTTACGCTCATTGTTGACTATAAAATAGATTCACTGAAAAAACACTTTATTACCAAAACCTGTACCAAAATACAAATTTTTTGTTTATAAATTAAACTGGTCTTTTTAATAATCAGAGGTGTTAAATAAAATTTGTAATTTTAACAACAAAAAATAAAATATATTTGAAATAAAATACAGTATGTATTTTTTATATATTAAATATTTCTTGTAAGTCACTTTTTTTGTTTTTAAAAACCCATCAATATGTAAATTTTTCTAATTAAGACATTATTTTTTTTTACGAATTATTCTAATTATTTCAGAAGGCAATTTAAATAGCAGTTTACTAACAAAAAATAAAATAAAATTACCAATAAAAAAAAAAACTCGAATCCCAATCTTGATTGGTTGGTAATTTATTGCAATTTTCTCAATAATGACAACCACACCATTTTCAAAGCCTTTTTTGGATTAAGATAACTGTTGAAAAACGATCATTTGTTTGAAATCAAGCGTATAAACGACGACAGCTATTTGGTCGACGATTAATTATATGAAAACATATTTGGTGAATACTTTTTTTTTTCAATTATTTTATATATATATATTTTTTTTGTGTCCTAAGGGTGTCTGTTTTATGATGTCAAGATTTAGTCATTTTTACTTAACATTTACTTTCAGCCTTTTAAACTTCTTTTTTTTTTAATAATGTTTCAGTGATCTGGTTTTTCTTAGTTCTTGGAAAAAATAAATAAAATTTGATGAATTAAAATAGGAATTTAGTAATTTTACTTTGTAGAAGTGGAAAATTTTGTTTGAAATATAGAGTTTGAAAAATAAAACAAAGGTGAGAATTGTGATGCTCAGTTACATTTCTCATAGTTTTATGAGATGATTTTGTTTTTTGGAGGAAGATTTGGAACAAACTTCCGCCGGAAGATTTTTATTTTATTTCTGTAAATTTTGTAAATCTTTTAAATCTTTTCTTTAAAATTTATATTTTTTTTTGTATTATTATAATTATTATTATAAAAAAAAAAGCTTAAACAGTTCACATGAAGAAAAGAGGTTAAAAATGTTTTGTGGAACGGATGAGTATACTTATAAATTGTATAGTTAATTTTTAATTTAAATATTATTATAATATTATTATGATAAAATTATTCTATTTTTTTATACTTTTTATAATAGCTCACTTATAAGTGAGTGAGTTTGTGAGTGAGCGAGCTGGGAATTGAACGTACACTGTTATAAACATATAGTCGTCTGTGTACTGCAATATACCAAAAATCGCATAAAACAAAAACCGCATAAAATTAAAAACCGCATAAAAGTGCAATGTACTAAAAAAGCATAAAACAAAAACCGCATAAATCAAAAACCGCATAAGTCTAATGTAAAAAAAAAAAAAACGTATATTAATAAATCAATCGAAAGTAGCAGAAATCAAAAATAAAATTACTCAAAACTCGCATAAATCAAATATCAAATGACAACGATCGCATAGATTTCATTTTGCGTAAATCGAAATTCGTAATCAAAATTCGCATAAATTGAAACGAGCAGAAATAAAACATGGAATAGTACTCAAAACACACATAAGTTGCATATCTAAATCAAGAGATTGCATAAGTTTTGATTCGCATAACTTGAATTTCGCATAAATCGAATCATGCAGAAATCAAAAATGGATTTTTTTGCACTATTGTAAGCGATATAAAAAGTATGTTTGAAATAATTTTTAATGTACTTTTTACTAATTTTAAAATAATTTTAGAATATTCTCAGAAATTAAATTATTATTAGTTTTAAAGTGACATAGCTATTTGCATGTTTCTCGTAGAGAAACAATTTATAGATGGCGATGACCAATTTGTTTATTTTTATTTTTATTTTATTTAATTTATTTTTTTAGATCAATCGAAGTTATTACTGTCATAAAAATTCGGTCGTTACAAATTGTCGTCTATAATTATAAGTGCCAAATTTCATTTCAAATGTTTAATTCAGAACGCTAACGAAGTCATTACTAATCAAACTTAAATACGTAGTTTTTTTTTGTACAGGGTGATCCAAGTTAATTAGTTGTTCGATTTTTATCAGTTAATAAAACTCATGTAGTTTTTTTTTTGACGTTGAGTTTCATAAACAAAGAAAAAAACCGGATGAACTTTATTGGATACCTGATAATTAATATGGAATAATTTTATAATATTTTAATTTTTAATGATTAAAATTTTTCATGAATTCTGTGTTTCTATGATAGTTTTGAAACATTAAAAATTATATTACAGTGGAATTCAGTTATTATAATCACGGATAATGTTATCAATCGGTTATTGTTATCATAATCAATTGGTCTCAAAACACCATTTATCATCGATTTTTAATGTTATCAGTCGGTTATTGTTATCAGTAGTTCCAAAGTGATAATAATAACAGGAATCCACTGTATTAAAATTTAGCATTTTATATTAAAGTAAAGTGAATAAATAGTAATAATAAATAAAATTCATTATATGTACCCAATGACCTCTTCGAAATCTCAAGGAAGAAAAAATTATGATTTCTTATTTATTTTTATTATTGTTTTTTCTTTTTCATACGAATTAATAACGTGAATGAGTTTTTGTAAAAAAATAACTTTCAAAAAGATTCACATCATAATTAACAATAAAAATCACCAATTTTTGAAGACAATTAAAGTAATTCAGGGCATCATAAAAAAAAAAACTATCACTATTGTGAAATTGATTTTGTTAAAATTTATTTTAATGTAATTTTGTTTTAATGGCTGTGTTATGTATTGTAAGAGAGAAACAATATTTTATTCGTGCTTTTTTATTGGCTTTTTTAGTACGGTGTGAAATACCGTACTTCTTTACCAAAATTCGAATTGGATAAAGCTGAATCCAAAAGATGAATTTCCTTTTCACATGCCTCCATCTCAACTGCAAAACTCAATGCACCCATTTTAGAAAATCACATTTTCACCCACATCTTGTTTTTTGTAATCATTACTTATAATTTTATTGTTTCATATTTCAATTGCAATTACTTATTTTAACTCATACGTTGTATTGTCCCTTCGAAACGCATTCTTACTACATGTAAATAAACTAAAAATGAATAAAAGCATTGTTCAGTTACAAGCTATGTACTTTTACAGTACAGATTTATATCAGTTATAGACCTAAAAATTGGTAAGATGTAAAGTGTAGTACAAAAAACGTACATAGTCAATAATAAATCTTAAGTAAACTTAAATAACCTAACTTTTGTAAATAGTTATGGATAAATAAGATAGTAAACAAGGTTCAGAATACCAGTCTGTACGTACATACTTAATGAAAATTTAGATACACAGTACATAGACACATAGTATAAGATAATTTTGTTTAGCTACTGTTGTATTACCCAGAACACAAACAAAATTCTTGTATGTTAAACTTGATCAGATTTTAGTAACCTGATAGTAGTACTAAATATTAGGTTACTAATAGCAATCAAAACGTTTTCTATGGTTGCTATTAACTTTTTCATCAGGAATGCATTTTAAATGATTTTAAGTTTAAAATATAAAGGAAACTTAACTTTTTTTTAATAGACATCATTTGATACCATTAGTTGCACAACTCTGCTCACGCATTTTATTTATGTATATATACAAGTATATAAATATATATTTTGAATTCTTTACATTTTTATTTTCATGTCTTTTTATTTCCTTACCAAATAATGACCACGAAGCGTAAAATTGGTGGGTGATACTGTATATCCCATTTTTTAAACACAACAAACAACAACTTTTTTTTAATTTTATATTTTCTCTATTGAAAGTTGTTTTCAGTACTTGTACCAAAAAAAACAACATATGAAGAATAGAAAATAACAAAAAATTGAAGACGAAAAAATTACAAACAGTTTTCATGGTGGCCACTCGTTTGAGTTTCAGTAATGGAGGGCGACATGGTGAAAGTTAAGATGAAGAAGAAGAAGCAGAAAAAAAAAATTAAAATTAAAATAATAACTATATAATAAAGAAAAGAACCACGTGGTTTGATTTGGTGGATATTGTGGAGCAGGTCGTGGAAAATTTTGCTCTCGTTTTGAAAAAGTAAACAATGGTCCGTGCTAAATCACTCTACCATGTTAACGTTAGGAGAAGGAATTACTTTCTTTTTTTTTGTCAAAGGAAAACGTCGTTTTAGCGCAGAACATCTCGTTAATATGCAAAAATCAGTGAAAGGGTGAATACATGACTAACGTACTAAAATATGTCATGTATAACTTAAATTTAGTAAGTCATGAAATAACGTATTTCACTTTTCAACTACGGATTTTTAAAAATCACTTACTTCGGTGAAAATTAACTAATTTTTACCGGTGCTTAATTTGACGGTAAAAATTGACGGTACTAAATTTGGCGGGAAATTTGACGATACCAGTACGTATTATACAAACAATTGGAGTATTTCAAATTGGAATTATTTATTTATATATAGTTAGAATATATGCTATTTTATATGTTTATATATG
>JAQIWH010003401.1:0-20156 GCA_034695005.1 Cryptops parisi | reverse complement strand
CATGTATAAAAATATAAACCTGAGAAAATGTGACGCGAACTACACAAATTAACTAACACCATTTCTTAAGGGAAACCTCCCATTCGATGTTTTAAGTTCGATTTATATAAAAACCCTATTACGATACAGTGTATATTTTCAATTCCAAGAAAGTAAATTATAACCCAGAATAACCCATCGCACAAAAAGGTATTGCAAGGTCTCGATTTTGTTTCCCCTTAAAAAAAAATATCGATATATTACAACACGTTTCAAAATGGTAAACATAAAAATTCAATCATCCTATAAACTAGGAAGCATTGAATGTTTTATTATGAAATTTACTCAGTGTTGTAAGTTAGATAACTAAAGATAGGCTTTAAGTTCTGTGAACGTAGTCAAAACTGATTTTGTTCGAACAAACAAACTGAGAATTGACAAACCAAATTTTTGTAAAAATGAGTTTGTTTGTTTTTTAAAATTGAGAGTAAACAAATTCATTTCTATAAGTAATCGAGTATTCAAAATTTTTACTTTAACAAGTACATGTTAAAAATGCTTTTTTTTAAAATATACTTTTTATATAGTGTACTAGCATATAACATCCGCCATGTTAGTTTTTAATTAACATCATATAAGCAGTGACACTCGTGAGACTAAAACGGATCCGTGGACACCTCATTCATCAAAATCTAAGTGTTGGTTTTGTATGTACATAGATTGTAGAAACTCACAAGTAACTCACTCACAAGTGAAGCTAATATAATGAGTATAATAAGTAGTTTATGTTTCTAAATTATATTGCCTTAAGATAGGTTTCAAGTTTTGTGAACATCGGTGAAACAGATTTTGTGTTATTTGCCGAACAAACACAGAGAATTATAATTAAAAAAACGACAAAAAACACGTTAAATTGTTCCTTTTGCATCATTTTCATTCTTCATTAAAGCTTTTACAACAGTTCCTTTCTTTTCATTACCATAATTTTTGTTGTCACCTGTCCACGTTGTTTAAGACATTCCGCTACCTCACGTATCGGATTTCTCATACAATTGCATAACCCACTCGTCTGCCAACTTTTTTTGGGGGAGTAAGGTACTTATTAACTTTTCTTCCAAAAACACGTTTTTTCGTTTAAAACATTTTCTGTCACTAAAGATTTTCTGTCGTCAGAAAATGTCACAGGGAATTTGGTTACACCGTTTCTCTTAAAACAACATTTTTGCATTTTAGCGATTTGTCATTTGCATTTGCAGTATATGGTGTTGATGATAATGTCAATATCGGGTGTTGTTTGCCTTACTACATTTCCTAACTGAGTAATCAACAACTTTTCAAGACCGTTATTAACGTTTAAATTAAATGCAGTTGACAACACAAATTTTGGATATAAAAACAAACAAACCAAAAAAGGACGCAACTTGATATTTCAACGACTTGTGCATAAAATTACAAATTTACTACAAGAGTATCTTTGTGACTAATTAATCGGAAATAAAAACATTCCATATGTGTATAATAATAATAATATAAGTATATTATTATTATCCCTATAAAACTTTAAAATGCATTTAAAAATACACTTAAAAACTATTAAAATATATATGAACGAGCTTCACTGCAATACTCAAGTGTTCAGCATAAAGCTAACATTTTATTTATATTTTCTAAACATTTTTTCGCGTATAAAGGACTCGTAACACACTTAAATTTCGGTGTGGCAAATAGAGCAAATTTGTAACTAACTATAACGTCATTTGCTCAACCAATGTAAAATCGGTTTGACAAAAAGCTGGCATCAGTTATTCACAAATTGCCCGAAGTACTTCACCAAAAAATGCATGTCAGAACCTTACAACAAACTTTAAAAATTTCTCTGGTTGCATAATGGCGAAGTCGCGTGTACTACTGTATATTAAACCTCAGAAATCAAAAACTTCTGATACTACCACACAAATAACTTTGAATTAAACGTTTGTACTGTGTAAGTTATAGTTTATGAAAAAACAGTGACGCAAAAATGCTAAAAAAAAAAAAAAACAAAGTTAAAATAAAATGAGAATGAGTAAAAATAAAAACCTACAATAAATGGTGCGAATTCCTCCGACAAATACTAATAAAAAAGAAAAATTCCAAAATAACCACACAAGAATGCGTGATAGTCGAACAAATAAACGACCAAGACAATGATTTAGCGCATGCGCAAACGACCTGGTCACACGCAACTTTCTCTCCACTTGTGTCAGTTGTATTCGTTTATCGCATCACTAAAATACTGGGAGGTGAAGAAAACAGCGTTTAGAAAAGGGAACGAGAAAATAACGCAAAAGAAGATTTAGAAGTAGAAGAAGAAAAACAAACAACAACAACAAAAATGAATGGAACGAAAAAGAAGAAAGATTGAGATTTATGTCTAACAGACGGAAAAAGAAGAAAAACGTTATCTTGGAGTTTTGTTTTTGCTTTTTTCGTAAGAAGAAAAATGTGGAAACGAAGGTTGTATACATTTTTTGTTGTTTGTGCGTTATAAACGCTGCGAAGAAATTTAAGGATCGAACATCTTAATTCCGGATTACAGCCCACCAGTTAAATATACACAATATGAATGTTGTCCAAACAAAACTAGGATATTAAATGGTTTTATTTTTTATTTGGACCACCGTGTGATGATCATATAATTGAAGGCTAAGTTATACAAAAAGATTTATAATAAAGAGTAGAGGTGAGAGCATGTAATGGTAATGAAATATCTTTTAATAATAAAATCAAGTCCGGAAATACTTCCGTAACGAGCTACAACGAAATTACGGAAATGTAAACGCCATATACTCTCAATGTGGAATGTTGGTTTATTTCCAGCGGATACATAATGAATGTTATAATAACTACATTAGATAAATACATAACTATCATAATACATAAATATATATTTATACATAAATACATAAATATCAAAACAATGTATTATCAATTCGTCATAAAAATTATCTCGTTGTATCTCGTTACAGAAGTATATCTACTAAACTATAGTTTATTGTAAAAAGATGTTCATTACGTGTCCTCTATCACCTCTGATAGTTAGAAATAGTTATTATGAATCATTCTGTATACAAGTTTCAAATCAATTGGTGTGATATTCACCATATAACACTGATAAACCATTTAACTGTACAGACGCGCCAGGCTGCAGTAATGGTTTAACTTGAAGCAACTCCAAAGCCATTGCATAACAGCAGGCATAAAAGCAATTTCTATGAATATGCATTGTGTGTGTGGTCTGCGGTAAAATTCCGTTTTAATCTATGCAGGGCTGTAAATGGTGCACATTTAAAAGTCACACTAACACGTAAATAAACGTAACATTTCACTTTAATATGTCACATACAACTCTGTTTCAAAACATCATTAATCAAATTTCATTTAAAATTCGGGAACTCTTTTTCGGACTCCCTGTACATCAAATGTCAACCCCTGATAAGATTAACAAATGTGTACAGTGAAACCTCTATATTCGTCATTAAGCCGTTCCAGAGGAACTGACAAAAATTGAATCTGACGAATATAAAATAAATTGTAAATACACTTGTAAATCTACTCCAGTCTTGTTACCTAAGCCTTACTGTTAGCATTCCACAATCCACATCATAGTTAGTTTACTTTTTAATATTTGATGATGATGTTCATCTTAAAAATTGATTTTTCGTGAGCTTGACAGTGACGAATATTTAATTTTTGACGAATATTGGAGCATTGATTTGCCAAAAACAAATGTGACAAATATTGGAGTTGACGAATATAGGGTCTAATGAATATAGAAGTTCCATTTCATTTTGGACAAATAGCGTATTACACCGTGCAGCTTAGATGGACTCTTATCTATTCCACTTTAAAACAACAACAAAAACACACATTGTTACACAATCTCATCTACCTTTCACGAGATCAGCTCAAGCTCAGTGCTTCTCTCATCTTTTCAAAGCCTCTCTTTTAAAACACGTTTCGCGCAAATTTGTTAACGACCGCATAAACTTTTTATCTTCAGGGTCAGTCTGCGCCTAATGGGGGAGTTTGTATTTCGATTCCGAGAGCGCTTTAGTGTTTTAAAACTTTCCCAACCTCCTCCACGAAATTCCACCCCCGTTCTCATCTCCCTCTTATTTTTTTCTCTCCTCTCACTCTATCCCACCTCCTTCTTGTTCGGTAACCTTGTTAGAATTTTAAGTGCACATAAAAGGCTTTAAATACCTCGTGTTAAGGTGTAGTTAACCGTGAGAAGAGACGCATTTCCGGAAAGGAAAACGTCAAAGAATTACGATACAAACATTAAAAAGAAAATGGGAGACTAAAACCATGAAGACACACCCTCGAGTTATATTACACCCTATCTATATTAAATATATAAATATATTTATAACAGAAAAAAAAACTCTTATGTAATGCAAAACCCCCATTAGTAAAATCACCCCCCAGAGACTAAAAGCTCAACACCTTAATATATAAAAAAAAAATTAAATAAAATGAAAAAGAGTACACTTCTTTTAAAAGAACTCTATCCTTGAACAAAAATAAACTTCTGTTTCTAAAAAAAAAATCCATATTACTTCCAATTTTCGTTGTATAACCCCCGACTGAGATGATATCCATCCATCATCAGCTATAGAAAAGAAAGCAAAGAAGAGAAAAAAATCCAATACAACTAAACCTAAAAAAAGAAAATCACAAGTCAGGTGTATATATTGATTTGGCAATGCTGTTCAATCAAACTCGGCATGGATTTATGGACACGTGAACAAAAAAGAATAGTGAACCGTGTCATAAGCTTTTTTATATCGGTCTCAACACATTCTATGGACGTATACATACACGTAAACAGTTTCTTTCTTTTGTAAAAAAGAGAAACCATATCGACTGAGTATATCGATCGATGAAAAATGCATGATCAAACTTTTCCCGTTGCAATAACAACAACGTTGAAAAGAATGGAGAAAAAATACAACATAATAATTTAAACGCGTCATTATTGTAGAACACGAGTGAAGAAATAAAAATTAATCACGCATAATTTATGTGTTTTTTTTAACTAATATAGAATAATTAACAAAAATTTATTTGAGTAAAGATGATATTTTTATATGTATATTTTTATAGATGTATATCTAAAAAAAAAAAGATAATCTTGTAAATTGGAAAAGGCATCGTAAAACGAGAAAAGCATGAAAAATCATAGTGTCTGGCCTTTAGAGATAGCTACCACGAAATGATGCGCGAAATGCCAACTACCAATAAACTAAAAGGGTAAAGAACCATTCCGAAATGTATTTTCAATTATATTTTTTGTTGAAAAAAATTGCTCGAAAATAAACCGGATTCATGTTGAAAAATAAACCAAGCTAAACGCATAATGCTAACGTTACATATGCAGCGAAACAAATCCGGTTCAGATTTGTACATTCTTTCTATTAAAAAAATTCAACCAAAAATATAATATAATATAATATAGTATTTTCAGTGCTTTTGATTTAACGGAGAAGCCGCTTGTGGCGCTTGAGTACAAGTTTAAGTTTAGGTTAAATAAAACAATCACGTATTAATTTTACGATTAATGATAAATTGAGTGGTGTATTTTTAAACTGACCTAAACTGATATCTCTACCCATGGGCACTAGTTTAGGTTAGTTAACAATCACGCTTAACCATTAGCACAGCAGCCTGTTTCTCCGTTAAATAAAAAATAATATTTTTTTTTTGCTTAAAATTAAATACTGTATATAATAAGATACTAATATACAAATATTTTTACATCTTATACTAGATATATGTATTATAACTTTATAAATATGTATAAAATATATTGTATATCGTACTTACCAGATATGCCATCGTAGGTCCACCATTCTTCCCAACTTGCCCATGAACCTAGAAATAAAAATAAAATTATAAATATTTTATGTATATGTATTACATGTATTATAATGACATGATAATTACGTACTTTATATGTATTATAAATACGTATATATTATACATATGTATATATTATGTATACATAAGCCTATATATGTACATTTTATATACGTATGTCAAAAACATACAAAAACATCCAACCTTAAGTGATATTCACTATAGATAAATAAACCATTTTATGAAGCAGCTTAATAAATATAAGTCGAGTGAAATTATATAGTAAGTAGATTAAACATTTTTCATGTACATTAAAGTATAATTTATATATTTTTTCGTAGTTAAACTTTATATTAACAAATCGAAATTTCTCTACATTCAACCACACATTAGATTAATGTCCATAGTAGCTACAATGTATGACGATAAAATAAGACCATAAAACTGTTAAGATTAAAATCAGTTAAAAAATTGTATCATTATTTTTCTTTCATAACAAAACCAAAAATCAAAATGATAACTTAATAGCTTTATAACGAGCATAATTTCTACGTACATAACACAACTGTGTTGTTAATTGTCCTCATAAAAAATCAACTTAAAAAGTATGATAAAACTATAAAAAAAAACTTTGAAAATATTAATGCTATTTTTTTCGGTTTACTTCGTGTCCTCTACAATTAAAATAAACATAGTTTTATTTTTGTAACTTTTTTGTGCTCTTATCACAGTCGTGGTTATACAATGTATTGACAACGAAAAATTCTAACTATACCCATCAGCGAGGAAAGACAACCAAACAAAATTCAATTTTCCACTCTTGATTACATCTTGCCAGCTTGAGGTCGACGCGAAATTTGGCGACAAAAACCAATTTTCACAAAATGACATGAAGGGGAAGGTAGTAAAATAAATAAATATATATGTATATATAAAAAAGGGGTCGACCCAGAAAACATTTCTCTACTCGTGCAGAAGGTATTTTATTTTTATATTATGAATTTCTTTAAAAAAAAGGAAGAAAGTAAAATCTACATTTTCCATAAAAACTCTCAAACATCTTTAATAAATTTAAAGTTAAATTGCTCTTGGCTAACGTTAGTCGTGCTTTAAAATAAACCAATTTCATTTTATATACAGTATGTATACACATCTGAACTTGACTTTAGACGAGTTTAAAGGTGTAATTTTTTTTTAATTATAATTTTAAATTGTTAGTCAAAAATTGGCTCTTGTTAACTGTCTGTCCATCACTATTTCGATGCTTCGTTATTGCCAAACCAAACGTGCAATCAAAGAAAAATATATGAGACAATATACTAATATTTTAAAATTCAATTCCAATATTGAATCGTTTGGCGGCCTGGGGCTGTCGAATGGAACAATTCTCCCACTGGCTTTGCGTCTACTCCGATTTATCGCAGTTATAACAAGCAAATCAAACTGCAACAATACGCATTGGTGAGAGTAGACGAAGCAAAAACGTATTAAATTTATGATTGCGAGAGTGGATCCAAAAATATCGTGAATATAAAAATAGCAAAATGATATACACACATGTATGTTAGTGTAAAAGTACATCCTTTATTAATTTTTACACCTATTCGTTTAATGCCTATAAACACTTATTGGAACGTGTGATCAACTTTTCGATATCCTCTACTGACGAATTTGCTCCAGTTTTATGCAACCATGTCACGGCCACCATTTTCACAGTTTCATTGGTTTGGAATCGTCGTCGTACAATTTCGTTTGTCATTTTACCAAAAAAGTGGTAGCCGGACGTTAATAACCACTTTTTCAGTAAAATGACAAACGAAATTGTAGAACGACGATTAAAAACTAATGAAACTGTGAAAATGGTGGCCCCGAAATGGTTGCATAAAACTGGAGCAAATTCGTCAGTAGAGGATATCGAAAAGTTTATCACACGTTCCAATAAGTGTTTATAAGCATTAAACGAATAGGTGTATAAATTGATAGAGGGTGAACCTTTACACTGACACACACGTGTGTCAATATCATTTTGTTATCTTTTCACTTACGACTGAAACTTACTTTTTGATACCCCCTCGTAATAATAAAAGTAATATTTTGATTTCAAACTTTAAACAAACTTCCTTTCCTTTTTTTTTTCAATTTTCAAATATTTGTGATCAGATAGTAAACAAAGTCCCAGTATTAACAGTCCCAAAGTTCCAGTAATTAAAGTCTAGTGGACCCAGTTTTAAAAACATATAAGAACCAAAGTTCTAACAGGTATTATTCATGGTTATACGGTAATTAAATTTACTCAATATTAAAATTCACCAGTAGTCTAACTTAAATTATCAACCAAAAAAAAAGGAAGAAAAGAAAACCACTAACCACCAATTAAAAATTCGTTATTAAATTCTGCATGAGTTCAAAATTAAATTACGTTTCAACTTTGTTATTAATTCACCCGACTACTAGATCGAGAAATCTAATTAACTATGTACCATTAACATATAAAACTTCAGCCATAAACAAAAAAACCACCCCCTTCATTGGCTATTTCACGAATAACCTATTTTAACAGACCTTTCTGTTATCAAAACCAGGCTGAGAATGTACAAGAAAAAAAGCAAAATAAAACCAAACAGGAAACACATTCTGGTCGCCTTTTCCACTTTCTTAACGAGACGCCAATGAGGTGTAATCCCCACGAGGGGTAGTTTGGTGGATTTTTGCTTTCGAGCTTTACAAAACTTTCTCCCCACTGGTCTCGTGTTTAAAAGGACGTCCCCTAACCGAAAACGGCAAAATCTCTAAGGGCATGAGTTGCAAGTATGCTCATTAGCATCCAAACAACCTTAAAGCGTTGTTGCTATTGCTGTTGCTGCTACAGAAGTTGGCATTACCAACAGTACTTTCACTAGCCTTAACAGGGTTCTACAAAGAAGAAGTAGAACAACAACAACAACAAGTAGAACAAGAAAACGAAAGAGAAGTAGAAAAAAATGTTTGAAATAGCAGCATGCAAAATGTAGCCACAAACACAACAGCCAAGCGTTCCGGGTAGCTTTTAAAAAGTTTTCTTTGGGGAAAATGCTTAAGATGGAAACGTTGCCATTCAACGTTGTTAGTAGATATGTAAAAAAAATAAAAGAAAACTGGGGTTACCAACATAGAAACAAAAATCGACCATTAAAGAGGTCCTTCTTATTTTGAGGGTCATGTTGCAAAACATTTTGTTACGATTACACAACGTCGTCGTTTTTAATGCGAGTTCCGTATGTAATATGATCAGAACATTCGGGGGCAATACAATGGTGCTATTGTCATTGACCTTGAAATTATTTTCACGAAAATCGCCATTTAATTGTAATTAAGCATCGTGCCATTTAACTGTTCAACGATCGTACAACTCTGTTGTTGTATCAATTTTTTTATCACGGTTGAATTATTGGAAATAAATGAGAAAACGCTAGATTATAACTGAACAGATTATTGGCTACAAGTTATTAAATATGACTTGGTAGCTACGATTCATAGTTTTTGTTTTAACAATGCGATAATCTTGAAAATCAATTCAAGTTTAATAAAAATATTACCTATGAACAGGCCCTTCATACGTAAACAATGTTTGTCTGACACATTTGTTAATCATGTAAATTTGTAAATTATTTATCACACAAACTGTGTGATGGATAAAAGTATTCCCCGTCATTATTGACGGTTAAAATATTCTTTTAGTAAATGTGATGGTTTTACTTCTACTATACTTTCACAAACAGAAAGTGTATATTATGCAATATCTACAGTAAACATTTTAGGTTGATCAGAACCTTGTTTATTTCCCCACGTAGTTTTCAATTACCAATTGTTTACTTAATACAATACAAAGTGAACTGTTGCGTCGGACAAAATTTTAGCAACAAGAAAATTTGGAATGTGTTTACACATTCCATTCAGCGACGTTGCACTTCGTATTCACTATTCGAGCTTTAACTTTCTTCCCACGGTGGCAAAGCAAACAAAAAAGTGAAAAACAACATCCACGTTACAATACATCAACTTGTACTTTGGTTAAATCCTGGGATTGTAAACAACAACAATTCGAAAGCTGTCGCGACGAAAACTACTTTTTAGGAAGTTCATCCATTGTCTTTGCCACCACCACCTTCAACCAACCAACCAGATGGTGTGCGAGTGGTGGTTGTGACATTTGTTGCTTGGCTTTCCACGCCATGATATAATCTTACACATTCTGCTCCCCCAACACACACACACACACACACTCATATTGTATATATATGTATATACATACATACAAGTATATAGACACACATACACACATGTACACAAAAAAACACACAACCATTCATTCTCAAAGAACTGCATTCTGCCGTCTCAACGCCTCTCGACTCAACGTGGTTCCTTTAACATCCCAAACCCAAACATAAAAAAGCGTAAAATGATACGAAAATATAATCCATTTCAACCACTATAAAAAAGATGTAAAAAAAAACAAGGGGGAGAGGGGTGAAAAAACAATAATAAAAAAAACCGTTAGAAGAGAAAAAAAGCTCACGTTTCTTGGCGGAATGATGCAGTATGTGCAAATATTGTTTCGATATTTTTTATACCATCGAACGAAGTCTGTTTGGAAAATCAATCCTTATAATAAAATAAACAATTTTTTTTTGCAAAATAAAGGTTGTGCCATATTTTCTTGGATTATGTTTGACAGTGGTTTGGCAAAATTCGCAACGATTTACCATTTACGACCCAATGATGCTTTGTCGTTCGAGTGTGAAAACCCTCAATGTTTGTTTGTATTGGTAGATGGCCAAATTTTTGTCCCCCCAAACATGATACTGCAACAGTGTGTATGTTTAATACCGCAGTCTGTATATACTACATGAAAAACCCGTCAATAATGACGGGAAAAAATAAGACAAAGTATTTTTTTTAAATTATTGATATATTAATTATTTTTCAATAAATCACAACAATTTTAGGACCTGGTGCAAATAGGTGTTGAGTGAAATGTTTTTAAAAAATGACCTAGAGAAATTTTTTAATGTGTTACGTGTAATTTTATTTTTTAGACGCATAATTTTGTAACAAAACAGCATTATGTGCAAAAATATTAGTACAAGAAGTGTGAAGTGGTCCATAGACAGAAATAAAAATTCATATCTTTAAACGCTATTTTCCTTGAAATTGTAAAAATATTACTCGACATCCTTTTACACCAGACCCTTCAATTTTTGCAGTCGTCCGACGATATCGATATCACCATCCTATCTTAAACTAACATCTTTCATCACCTTTTATTTGATTTAATCGAATACATCATAAAAAATAATCATATAGGTAGCGTATATTTTTAAATATATGTAATTAAACGTCACATTGTTTAATTTAAAATTTTCAATACACAAAAAATTATTTATTTTGTTCTAAATCCAGTTCATCATCTAATATCACATAAAAAGCAGATTGTTATATTAATATAACTAAAATATAAAAAAAAAATTATCAAATTTGTATTACACTATTATTTAATTTAAAAATAATTTATCTTCAAATTAATAATTTATTTTTAATTTCTTTAACTTTTATTTTCATTGTATAAATAAACTCTTTGAAAGGAAAGCGTTGCTGCCCGGTTAAGCTTCTCTGCTAGACATGCAAAACTGCGTGGAAACAACAATCGGGCGGAGTTTCGCGTTATTCTTATTGGGTTGTTTGGTTCATTTAAGAAATGCTCAATTATCCGCTATTTTTAATTTTTAATATATTATAAATAATTAAAAAAGCTTTATTGTTTGAAATAACAGTGTTAAACAATTCAAAAACTGACATTTGGTATTAAGGTTGTGTTTTGGTGTGGTTATCTTTGGGTTGGTCGTCTCATCTGTTTGTTCGGTTTTGTCTTGTTTTGTGTTATTTTTTTTTCCATGAGCAAGCCCTTTGGTATAGAAGGACAATACGTTGAAAAAATTTTAGTTTCTTCATCTATCTGGTTAGTCAAAGTAAGTGCTATTATTGGGTAGTTTGATTGCTTGTTTCTGAAACAGTTTAATTAACATGTTACCCCTTTTTTTTTAGCTAAATTGAACAACATAACATTCACGTTGTTATGAGAACTCCGTAGTTCATGTTATTATGGTGACGTACACAACTATACTATACAGGGCGAGTTTTAATCATAGTACAATTCGAAAACGTGAAATATTCAATTGAAACGTCACGAAATCATATTTCTTTTGGTGCTTTTAGCATTAATTTAAAGAAGTCCAAACGCGCATTAAAAACGTGCTTATGCCAACGTTTTTACACAGATGATACTGCGCAGCCATTATTAAATTCTAGCACCTCGTAAATACAGAGAGACCCAAAAATGTATACAACCTTCGAATGATTATAAATACCATATTTATTAATACGTCTAAGTTTTATAATTCAAACTGAATACGACAAATGCAGAAGCTTTATACGTAATCAAAAGTATTTTACTCGTCGGCCATTCTGATCCAGACGCTGTCGATACCACGAAGCAGTGGAATTGCTAACATCACTGATGTTTTATTTGGGCACATTGTTCAATAACTTTCAATGACCAAACTGTCTTTGCACTTTTCTCGAACTTTCAGTAGCACTTTAGAACACATTTCCTTTCCTCAAAACTTAGTTTTGTTTCAGTCATTGTTTCAAACCAGTTTGTACCTGAACTGGCTAGTAACCCATACAATGTCTGCCGTCTCCTCTCTCATAAACCCCAATAAAATTTTACTCACCCAACATGTTTTTAACTAACTGTCTATTTCTCCTCTGTTGGCGTTCCCTTTTGTAACATACACACATACGAAGGAAATTTTATTGAGAGATAGAACAGTGTGCTACTAGCTGTCAAAAATTCAAATAACTAACTACTAGCTGTCAAATTGTGTATACCTTTTTGAAACACCTTATAAAACAGCATCAATTCAAACATTTTATATAAAAATTTACTAATGTAAGTCTGTCTACCTGTAGTTCATTGGTTCGATTCTAATTCAACTAATAGCTCATTAGCTAATTTCAAAATCAGCTAAACGGTTTTTCAATGTCACCAGATGATGCCAGGTTGCCGTCAATTGCTATATCTTAAAAAACCCATATATTTTTCTGTTTTAGTTTAATTATAATACTTAGGTGTATCTTAATGTACTTTATTTATATCACTCAAAGTGTGTACATTTGAAACCCTCTGTATACTGTATATACACACTCATACATACATAATCCTTTTCAAATATCTCATGAAAAACAGCATGATATACAAATTCGCGCAACACGACACTTCTCTGTCGGTGAAAAATCCATCGTTCAATTATTGCGAGCTTCACATTTTTGTTTGAACTAACAGAATGCTTTCAGTGATGAACATGATGAATTGAAATTCATCACATTCTTCAACTGGTTTCACTCAATAGACTTGTTTCATCAAACATGGGTATACTGGAATTAATACTCTCACAAAGCTCCAATTAATTTTTGCGCGGAAACAAATTAATCGTAGTGTATTAGCCACCCGTCGCGACTCAACTTTGTATCTGTTTTGACGTTCTCTTCATCTTCAAAACAGAAGCTGAAAAGTTTCAAAACCAACAAAAACACGCATCGATTGCAAGTATACCCCTTGGCTCTCTTTTGAAAACTCACTTTTGTACATAGTGTAACAATGACCTTGTTTGAGAACTTTTGACATAAGGTCAACTGCAATTATACTCTCATAAAAGGTTATTCGGGCTAAGTCATTAATTACTTTGCAGTTCAGTTTAACAACAACCATCGAGTTGTCAAAACAGACGAGTAACGTTTGAAATCTGATCATCCAAAAGATTTTTATTTTAGTTTTGGATGAGTTTCCAATTATAGTCATTTTTAAAGCTGGTAACGTTTCAATTTTCACCCAACTTACCAAATTACAAAATTTTAATACCAACCAACATTTTTTATTTAAACTTTTTATTTTTAAAAAAAAAAAGAAATTTATTTTTGAAAATCAACATTTCCAAAGTCAAAATAAAAGCACATTCTGTCATTTTATTTGTAACGCAAACTTTGAAACAATAATCATCACTAGTGTTAGCATTGGTGCTATGTTGTTTTAAACAATAACCACTCGTTAATAAACACTTTAAAAAATTGTCTCGTGTTATTTTCAACATTTTCATTTATATTCAACAATGGTCACGTGGTGCTAAATATATTTTATTTAAACAATGATCACGTGGTGCTAAATATATTTTATTTAAACAATGGTCACGTAGTGCTAAATGTTTTATTCAAACAATGGTCACGTATTGGCCGATTTGTTTAAACAATAGTCTATGTCTTAGTTGAATGTCGTATGTCTTTACTCAAACTTTTGTCTATCATACAAAATTATACAGGGTGTTCTTAAAAGGTCTAATCAAATTTCAACCACAAATGCTACCCATCAAAACAGTGAAAAGTCTATATAAACATGGGTTCAAAAATGCATACTCATTTTCATACCTACAGCCATCATGAGGCAATGGGCCTATGCAATTACGTGGCTTCAACATGTTTTATCTCAGAAGAAAAGCATTTCCGGATTCATGTTGCTTTGTTTTGATACGTAGCATCTATAGTTGAAATTTGACTAAACTTTTTAGAAACACCCTGTATATAATGACATGCCATATATAACAATTTTTTTCTCATATCACGAAAAAAAAAATTAGCTGTTTAATTAATTCTCAAAACCAGGAAAAATATGACAAAATAATTGTCAAGTTGTGAGGAAAAAAACATCGTTAATTAAAATTTTTACATGTAGATTAAAACCGCGTTATTTGTCACCTTTAAATTTCGATCTATTATTATTATTGAACGCAACTTTTAATCACGTGGTAATGTTTTCAAAAGCTTAAAAAAAAAATTTAAAATTGACCAAAAATAAAAAATAAACAAACAATAAGTACCAGTTGAACGGACTTGGAAAATTAATTTCCCTTCATCTCATTAGAAACAATCGAGTCTGCAAACCGAATTCGATCAAACCCTTCAAAAATTCCCAAAGGCAATATCAATTAAAAATCGCCAACGATACAATTTGCTTCTAATTACCGGCTTTCGCATTTTTCACCCATCATTAGTGTACGCCATAATAACAAGGCGAATCTCGTTGGTGAAAGATTACCATCATAAAAATTAAAAGGGTCAGGTCACACAAACTATATATTGTACTACCTGTTGTGTTATATAAAGTTACACGCACTTGTGATCGTTATACAGGGTGTTCTTAAAAGTTCTAGTAAAATTTTAACTACAGATGCTAAGCAAAAAAAAGCAAACAAACCATATGAACAAGGGTCCGGAAATGCTTCATTTCTAAGATAAAAGTGAAGTCGCGTAATTGCAGAGATTGTCTCATAATCGTTATAGGTATAAGAACGAGTATTTCCGGACCCATGTTTATAAAGACTTTTTGCTTCGTTTTTTTATGCGTAGCATCTGAGGTTACAATTTGACTAGGAACAACCTGTATGTAAATTGCACTAAACGAGATATTCGAAAAGTTCAAATAATTTCAATTTCTTAACTGAAACAAAGTTAAACAAATTTTTCACACACGCACACAATAGTTAAGTACACTATATACCTATATTATAATTTAAATATATACCTTATATTATACTTTATACCTATATATTATACTAACGTTTATGCAAGTTCCTTATATACTATTTCGCTAATATGGGATGAGAAAAATTGTTCGTCATGCTCGTTATGTGGCGAAAGATTTTCGCTATTATGCGATTTTTTTTGTGCATTCAAAACTGAATGAAAGCTGGATTACAAAAAAACGTAATAAATGTATGATATTGTTTTGTTTTCTTAATCTAACCTGCCAAATAAACCCATAACCAAGTACAAGCAAATAGCAACATCAAACTTTCTGGCTATAACCAGAAAGTACTTATACTTGTTATGTGCAATTTTCAATTTATACGAAATGTTTTGCCCAAGACATAATTCGTTTATGAACCGAAAATTTTGTTATATGATGATAAAAATTCCATCCATTATTTCAATAAACCGTGAAGAAAAATAAATGATAATCGTACTTTTGGTCAAGCAAACCCATCTTTCAACCTGCCCTTGGGCAAGATCCATACAAAATATTTCAACAAATAAAAACAAAAATCGTTTCACAATAGCTCGAGGACAAAATACAAAATAAACTTTTTTTCTTTATACAATATTTTTAAACTTACAAAGAAATTGATCGACCAGACTCAAATTCTCTGTTATGGGCTACATTTATCCCTACGGCCAGATCGACGCCCCCTCCCCACAAAAAAAAGAGTCAAATTATTCAAATACCGGTACAGTATATACAAGTTTAAAAGCTCATAACGTTTAAAAATGTTTTGTAACCTCTCTAAAAGAGGCTGTTTTGAGCGCCAAAGGGGTTTTTCAGGTAAGTGTTAATAGGTGGACGTTTAATATATAGATCAAAGGAAAAAGCCGACATGGCGTTGTAAACGAGCGTGTGAATGGAGCGTCATAACTGGTTAATGTTTACACGACATGTTTGCAGCGAGCCTTACTTAATTATTGGCAAATGCGCAAATTTGTCATGCTTACAGCTTATAAATTCATTAGCCACCCCTCGTAGTACTCAATTAAGGCAATATTTTCTATTCTACTCCCAATTTTAAAGAGAAATGGCGCACAACGATAACTACTGTGATGATGATGCCTAAGTCCACATCTGAACGTAATGAACAGGAAATGTTCAACTAATGAATTAACTACTAAACACATATACAAACACGTTCTTTTTTATGCAATTAATAAGTTACCGGCAATGTATAAAATCCAGGCGTTCTATAGAATGCCTAGTCTCTTTTTGCAAAGTACGAAATAACATCTTGTATAAAACTGTTTAAGTTAGTTTAGCTTAGTTAACAACAATTTCTCTAAAAAAGTTAAGTTTAGATTTAAACCTAACCTAAACTGTTGCATAACGTAACTGTTCCAAGATAATTTCATACAATCCCTAAACCAGACTTGGTATTTTATAGAATGCCCAGATTCTATACAATGCCGATATATACTAAAATGGCCCTAGAAGTACACGATTTTTACGAGTTCCTTATATGCGATTTAGCTACTACCAGAAGAAAGAAATACATCAAGTTCGTTATTGGTGAAACAAAATTTCATTATTATGCGATTTTGTGCCGTGATGCCAACAAGTGTTTTATACGCTCGTACGGAACATAATCTTCGCATAATCCCAATGGGCTGAATAAAACGAAAATAAAAATAAAATAAAAAATAATATAAATCTCGCATAAATCGAAAACTTGTACCGTAAAAAAGTCACTACCATTCTTAAGGTCTTCTGACACGTATTTTAGGTATGGCAACTCGAGCGATTTGTGGACAACATCAGCTTTTCGCCAATCAGTTTGCATTGGTTGATCAGGAAGCTAAAGTTCTAGTTGTCTATAAATTGCTCAAGTTGCCATACCTAAAATTGCGTGTAACAAAAGGTCATTACAAAAAACTAGACAAAATGGCGTTTTTTTTAAGTCGTACTTTTAATGAAACAAAAAATCTTTCAACCGGCCGAGAGCCATATTATATGTAATATTATTCATATAAACAGATATAATTAGCAATAAAAAACAATACACGCATAAAAATTTGGCTATTAAAGAATTTTGTGCGGTGATGCAAAAATGATTGTATTTTGCTACTTCATGGGAATTTCGATATATGCGAATTTCAATTAATGCAAGGTTTGCATTGCATGAAACGTAATCTCCGCATAAATCAAGGCCCTTCTGTCTTGAAAATAATCCTATTCTCAACAAAACAACATTTCACAGCGTTTGTTGTTAGAAGGTCTTAGAACGTAGGAAAAATAACATAAAAGTGACACGAAGCTTTAAAATCGTTTTTATACTGTATATTTTTTATATGAACCAAATCTTGTTTTTCAGCCAAGACAATAACGACAGTTTTCAAAAATAAACGCGCCTTCGAGCGACAAATTTTTTTTTTTATTGTTATTAATTCCATACTTTTTTTTGTTGAAAAAAAGACATAAAACTTTTTTATCGAGCCATCGTTAAGAGCGAAATTCTGCTTTTCAGCTATTTCACAATTTTTTTTTTTAAAAACCATATAAAAAAATGTTAACAATAAAAAATTATTTTAGCTTTTCGAAGACAAATTCAATATAATATTCGTCACAAGAAAAATTAAGTACACGTTGAAAGAACAAGCAAACCGGGGAACAAAGACTTCAACAAGGATTAGGTTACAATAGTAGTCCATCTTTTAATGACTGAATCGATTCGAACATCTGTTAGTTATACAATTTCAATACAATGGAGTCGGATTAGTGGGAGGGGATTGATAACGAACCAAAATCACGACCACAAAACAGTAAGCTCAACATTGTTTAAATGACGCAGTTTTTAACAAGCGACCAATTCACGAGACTATTGTATGTGTAAATGACAAACTGAACACTTCGAGCTCATTGTTTAAACAAAGCTAAACACGTTTAGTGATCTAACAATTAAACATGTTAGAACTCTACTAACCGAGTTTTAGCAATGCTTACACACTTAACGTCACCATTACTTTAGAACTTTTTTGACACGTGAGCATTACGCAAAAAAGCAAAACTGGCAAACGGGTGTTTCATTATCAGGTGACAAAAATATCAACACGTGCTTATTACACGAGAATATTGTTCAAATTAAACTTGCAACACTTCACCAATCAAAAATGGATTCGTTATGAAAATCTAAATTAGATTTCTGTGTAAATACAGTACATACAGATAACGGTAGTGGTTTAATAACAGGAGAAATCCAAATAGGACGTCGATAAAATTCTGTTATTAATCGTTTTACAGTATGTGGCCGCCGAGTGGAACGATCCTCTCACTAGCTTCGCATTAACTCCCTTTTAACGCAGTTATAAGTATCAAGCGAATCAAATTTCAGCAATAACCATCACTGACTAGTGGCGGGTAGATAACAGGAAAGGAGATTTTATTTTAAAATATATTTTTTTTAATTTAATTTTATTTTAAAATTAATATTATTATTATTAATATTATTATCAGAGTATAGACCAATATAATTTGATTTTATAAAGTTAATATCGTATATCTGAAATATTAATATATATATTTTCCTTATATTTCTGATCTCCCCACCTCTAACCTTGAAAAAACTCACGTAGCCTACAAAATTAACTGTAAGGACTGATAAATTCTATATTTACCAAGCTAAAAGGACCCTCAAAACCAGAGTTAAAGAACACCAAATAGACGTCAAAAAAATGAGAACAACGCCATCACTCTACTACACGCACAAAACAACAAACACATCACACTAATTGGGACAACATCCAAATTCTGGAAATTAGCATTGACAAAGGTAAAATTATGAACACTTATAATAATTCCATTGACATCCCCGAAATTTAGAAGCCAAAACAAAACATGCCACTACCACTGCCCCAAAACCAAAAGAAAACATCACATTGCTCATCGTAAACCCTTGCTTTACCCATTAGTTCCATACAAGTAATCCTTTTTCCTGTTCACCCCCTAATGTCTTCAAACTCCTTACATCTTAACTTTTTTCACCCTTCATTAATTCCACATTCAATATTCGCTGAGAAAGAAGTGAATCTTCCGAAACTTGTTCGAAAATGTATTATTTTACAATTTTCAAAATAAAAATGGCTTGTATTGAAAAAAAAAAGAAGAAAATTTCATTTTCAGTAAAAATTCTTATATTTTCTTTAATTACTGGTTAATGCCGTGTCGGATTTCAGTATCATCACAACACCCAAATAATGACGGAAAGATCAAGGGAAAGATCCATTTAAAGATATTCCTTCGACAAAAAAAAAAAAAAATAGACACACAGACAAAAAAAATCGAATAAAAAAATCGAAAAACGGATCGTTTCTGACCCATTCAAATCAGTCTATCGTTCCTTGCACTCCAATTGAATCCGGAGGTCCGATTGGGAAGCGAAGACAGAACGAGAAAAAAAACACTGGCAGAAGAACAAGAAGAAACGTAGGAAATGATAGTAGGGGAAATGATAGTAGTAGAAGTCTAAAAAAAAAAGAAATGACTTACTGTTTCCATGGAAACATTAAGAAACTCCACGCCAAACGAATTTTGTTCCTCACGTACCAACGGTCGTCGAGGGCTCCTATCCAGACTATCGATAAGCTTATCG
>JAQIWH010003400.1:0-20159 GCA_034695005.1 Cryptops parisi | reverse complement strand
ATATATATAAATATACACATACACACGCATATATACATTGCCTACATACTTAACAGATACAGTATAGACGACATACGTATGTGGTAATACGACTGTATATGCAGTGTTTATAAAATTTATTTTTGTTTATTAATTGAAGTTGTAACTCTTTGAAAGTAGTACACCTCACTACCTACCACGTGTCATTAACAACATGGATTGACATGTGTTGTAAACAGGACTTATTCATAGTTGAATCCATTTCCGTGTAATCGAAACCACGCCATTTTTCTGCAGCAGCTGAACACAATAAGGAAACTTAAATTGTTTCTTTTATTTACTTTAAACTCAGTTTCATATATAGTGTGATGCAACTACGTGCAGTATTCTTTTACTCGTGTTTTGCATCGATATCACGACACTATTTTTGGGTACTTTCTGGTTATAGCGGGGTCCATTTTTATGTTGCTATTTGCTTGTACTTGGTTATGAGTTTATTTTGCAGGTTAGGTTAGGAAAACAAATCAAAATCATACATTTAATACGTCTTTTTTTGTTTTTGCTAACCCAACTTGCAAAATAAACCCATAATCAAGTGAATAAACCCATAAGCAAATAGCAACGTCAGACGGGCCCCGCTATAACCGGAAAGTACCTTTTTTTGTCATGAATATTTAGTTAAATCATTTTTTTGGAATGATCAATAAACGATAAAATAACATCAAAAAATATTTCATATGTGCATAGGCTTACTGTATGGACATTTATATTACCGTACATTTTGTAATTATTTATGTTTTCGGTATAATAAAGGTAATTACCGATATCGATGACAAAATAACATTGATTTATTATCTCGATTATTGGTCGTAAAAAATATCTTTTTGAAAACATTAAATTGTTTTGACGGTGAGATGTAGGCCTATACTTTACCTTGGTTACATATATGCTTTTTCAGTTACATAATTGAGATAATGTTATAAGAAAATTGACGTCAAATATTAACAGATTCAAACTCTGTAACCATGATTTTCAGATATATGAAATCATAACATTATATTTTTATTTTATTTATTTTTTATTTATTATATCGTAAAAAAATAATTTAATAAGAAAATGATTAATATACATTGCCACTGAAATGAAAATATTGTGTCCTCACTACTTTATTATTATTTTGTATTATTATTATTATTATTATATTATTATTATTACTGTCAATGGTGAAAAAGAGAGAAGGCGATTTATTTGTCTTCTCAGTCGAAACGGCCTTGAATGTTGTATAAGCACGTGTGTATACTACTGGTGCTTAACAATTCCACCACGTCACATCCGGTTGCTTTTGTGTAATCAGAGCTTTTGGAATAAGTGCATACATAGAAAGTTTTAGAAGGAAGTCGAATTTTTATACAACACCACGCCCGACCATACGCAAAACGAGAAAACGTTTAGCTCTTTATTTACTACCAGTTGGCTCTCTGATCGACCATCAATCACGTGATAGTCATTACGCGATTTTTCAGTCATTAATGTGATTTTCGTTTCGTCACCTAAAACATTGATTTTCGATGAAAAAAAATTTCGATTTATTTTCGTAAAAATTTCGATTGCACAGCAAGTTATTTATAGTAGCCTATATTATATAGGGCGACATTTGATTCGATCAATCGAACGGTGTGTTTCACTGGGAAGACTTTTTGGGGGGACTTTTGTCGTCATGGTAATATTTGCGCCCCTCTGTCCTCTCTTCAATCTTTTCAGTGCTCCTCTTTCCATCTGTGAAGTTGGAAAATGGCGTTAGCTGACTCACTGATTAGTAACGAGATGGAACGATCACAATGGATATCATGCTTGTCACCCTTTTCCCACTGTCCTTTCGAATGAACTGGACCTCATCCGTTTTCACTCAGGACCGGACCTAATGATGGGTTTTTGGTGTTTCACCCATCATTGGACACAAGTTATTATTCCTGATATATATTTTTTTCCATTTAGACTTTTGTAAAGATTCTTTTTTTTTTACCAATTTTAAATAGTGTTAGAATTGGATTTTTCTCAGTTATTGTGTGTATTACTTAGTTTAAATACAGTACTTTATTTGGGAAGGGGGGAAGGTATTTTTTGAATGGGTTTATTGTTAATCGTCAATTAAAAATGAACTTTTTGACGCCGAATTTAAAACTGGCTGTTCAGAATTGAATCGGATTTCTGTTGGATGAAAATCAGTGTTGGTCCACCTGCGTTCAAAAATCCGCGATATATTTGAATATCCATGTAATACTGAAGTCCATTTTAGACGGCAATACTTTTTCAATCAAATTCCATCGATTCCAACTTTTTCTGACGTCATGCACATCGGAACGTGTTTCAGTGCTTTTGTTGTTTTGATGTTTGACGGAAAGCACTAAAACCCGGGCGTTTGTATAAACAGTTGGAATCGATGCAAAAATTTGATTGCAAAAGTTTGACCGTGTAAAATGGGCTTTCGTCTACTGTATTTGAACACTGCAATATCATAAAAGAATTACTATGACATAAACACAGATGATCAAGTTTTTGGCATTCCATTCGAGTGCGACAAAGTAGACTCGCACATCATGGACTCGGAGTATCGACACGTAAACGAGCTCGTGATACATAGCCCTTTTGGAGGGTTTAGTGGTTGATAATGTAGATGATGTAGTAAAGGATTAAGTGGTGTGGAAGGTGAGAAAGGGTTGCCAACTTAGTTGACTTTTCGAGTCATTGCCCTGCCAAAGACTTTCTCTTCTCTCATCGTGATCTTGGTTCCACCTGAGTGCGTCTTAGGCGGAGGAATAACCTGAATGGATCGAGGAGTGAAAACTTTCCTCGAGCAACAATTTCTACTATTTCTACTTGTTCTTTACTAACCGAACCCACACACACTCCCACACAGTTCTTTTCGACTTCTTTATTTATTATTATTTAGGCTGGTTTTTCTTTCTACTACTATATCTTCTTCATAGTGTTTTAATGATGATTCGCTTCCTCCTTCGATCTTATGATCGAACTTTAGGCATGACCAATGGTAAAAAAAAAATAGTGAAATAGGTTTTCACATGATAATAAAACTTTAAATATGGCTGTTGTTGGATTTTTTGTTTAGATTCCTGTGATTTTTTTTGTGTGTTTTTGTTGTATATAAATGTATAACGATGTTTGAATTTATATGGTGATAAAGATGGATAAAAGGTCAATTATTTGGAAATAATGTTCAGGTTTTGCTTGAAATAAAGCACAGGCAACTAGAAAAATATTTTAAACACTTGTAGGCAACCTCGTGCTGTAGCACGGAAAGTTGACTCTTGTTTTAATCGAATACATAGGCTACAATGTGACAAATAAGTATTTCACATCGTGAAATGAGTTATTTTTTAGTAAGATTGATATTTGTGTATTTTAAACTCTTGTAGGAAACCTCGTGCTGTAGCACGGGAAGTTGACCCATGTTTCAATCGAATGTATAGACTACAGACAATGTGACAAATTAGTATTTTACATCGTGAAATAGATTATTTTTTAGCAAGTTTTGGTGTATTTTTAAATAAAGTAAGTTTTTAAGTTAGTAAGTTCACTTTCCTTTTAACCGAGAAGCCGCTTGTGGCGCTTGGGTATGGGTTTCGAGTTCAGGTTTAGATAAAACAACAAAAACCTATTATGGTTTATGATATAGTATTGTTTTAATTATTTTTTAGTTAACCTAAACTGGTATCTATACACATAGACATTGGTTTAGGTTAATTAAAAACAACCACCACCATTCACTAGCGCCACAAGTGGCTTTTCGGATAAAAGAAGCTTCATTCTTTCAATTCAGTATCCTTATTTTACAAGATATGAAATAATATCTGTTGCGCTTAAATTTAGTGTAATTATAAAATATATCATTTGCTTTTTTGTATTTTTAGAATTTAAACGTTTATTTCTTAATTTAAAATAAATTAGCAGGATACATTTTTAAGATAACATGTTTATTAACAATCTCCAAGAGGTAGGAGGTCGTATGGGTTGTTATGGGTCGTCTTATTTTGTGTTATGGTTTTGTTTGTACAGAAATTATGAGGCGCTTAAGAGGGTTGAGTTAAATTGTTTTTGTTATAATGAGGAGGAGGAGGAAGAACACAAAAAATAACAACACAAACAAACTAAAGCTCGGTCACCTCGTGCACACAATTGGAGGTCGAGCTCTTCTTTTTCACCTGAACCAATGAAAGGAACAAGAAGTTTAGAAGAAGAAGAAGAAGACTGACCTTGGCTCGGTGGTAACCCTTTGCACCCTAATGCACGGGTTCACAACCTCGGACACAAGTGCGATTTTAAAACTGCAAAAGTTCAAAATTTAGCCACCAGCACAAAGCTGTAGATTCGATTTCGTAACACTACCAATAGGTGTTGTTTCTTATCGATGCATTATTTTTTGTTGAGTGAATATATATAAAAAAAGAAGTTAGAAATGCTTATTAATACATTTAGTTATGAGATAAACGAGGAAAAAAAGTTGACAAATTGAGATAGAATATTTTTTTTTCTTCTTATTATTATTGTTTTCATTTGGTATGATGTTGGTTTTTGATGATATAGAATGGTGCGATTAATTTTTTCTGGATGAACTTAAATGATAGGCTGTACCTGTTGGTATGAGATATTGCCGTAATATACGTCGCTGAAACGTATATTTAAACTGAAGGAAGTGTGTTTTCCAATGGAATTATGATTATGTAAAGATGGAGAGTAACGAATGTCGAGTCACCTTTTAGAAAAACTGTTGAAAATTAAATTAGATTACATTAAATGAAAAAGTGTACGTTTCTATTTCAGTACAATGTGTTTAAAACAGTTTAACATTAAATGTACTTATGACTTACATAAGTTGTGTAGAAGGATATGAAAAAGTTATACTGTGTGAAAATTCCCGTTTTTAAAAGGTTATCTCCATTCAGTTTTCAGAAAATAATAGAAACAAGTTAAATTGCGGAACTAACATTTTTTCACACAACACTCAAATAATTGACAAGAGTTCACGTTTTATTTTTTTGTTATCAAATCGAGATAACCTTCGTGAAAAATGTTATATTTGTATTTTTTGTTTAAAATAAAAAGCTGAAATATTATAACAGAAATGGTTACACGCAATGTGTACCTTGATATCATGTCCGATAAGGATGATAATGATATATAAAAAAATTTCGTCGTACACAGGATACACGCCTAGTTTGATGATAATAGATGGTTTTTATTTTTTTCAGTAGTTGTAAAGCTCGTGTAGTTACATAAAACGACATCTTTGTATGTCATTACTTGAATGGACAGACATTTTCATTCATCATATAGTTTGACTTCAGACTTGTCGTCCATTCGACCAAAGAGTCAGGTAGGGTTTTTCCTCCTCTTATCCTCTTTTCTCTGGTTATTCAATTTCGTGTTAAAAAGTTAATGGTCAGTAAATATATAGTTTGTTGTTAGTGGGTTCTTGTTGCGTTTCCCCCCTCCCCAACTTCTGACCCAGGCACTCATTGGCCCCCTTTCTTTTCTACGCTCAGAAGGGACTTGACGCCAAAAGATGGAATTTGTTCTGCCAAATTTAGCAGCCTTGCTTGCAAAATACCCAGCTGGAAGCACTCGGATTTGAAAGCCTCATCGGGTCACTCCCTTTAACCCCCTCTTTTAGCACCCACCCCCTCACTTTTTCCCTTTTTCTCGAACTTCTCGACAAGTTTTTCTTTTCCCCTTCTATCGTGTTTTTTTCTTCTTCTTCTTCTGAGGGTAGGTAGCCCTTCAACTTTTTCTTGTCTCTCACTTTTCTGGTCACCATTCCATGCATTTTGCCTTGACCTTTTTCGAGGGTTTTCTTCGTCTTTTTCACCCCCAAGTTTTTCTCCCCCTCTTCTGTGTATATATATATATATATATATATATATATATATATATATGTACACACCCACCCTCTCCCTGATTATATATAGTGCTCTGGATTTCTTTTCGAAGTACTCGAAAAGTGACATGTTCCATTTGCCACCTCGTAAGAAACCTTGTTCATCCTCCAACACGCAAACAGATTCACTGTTTACTTTATTTTTGTTATAGGTAGTCTTTGGTTTATGCGAGGGTTAACGTTTTTGCGAAAACTTCGCGTAATAAAAAAAAATCGCATATATCGAAATTCTCATTTGATGAAAAAAACAAACAAACAACGTGAAGATCAACATTTGTGACATACTACACACTGACCGTAAAAATGCGTTCCTTCATTTGAATGCAGAAAAGCTAAATTTTCTTCCATATAACGAACATGTAGGAGAAAATTTCTCGTCGTATAATGTTGAAATCGCATATACAGAACTTGCACAAATCGAGTAGTGAATTTCTGTCATTTTGTTCTTTGGCTTTTTCTATAGAAATTTCGCTTTTTTGGTGAAATTTAGTCAACATCTAGGGACATTTTCATGGTTTATCTGATTGATGATCCATTCTGGGTCTCATATGGTCCATCAACAGGTAGCAACAGTAGGTCGATTCTAAAAAAAATAGTAGTTCTTGGTTTATACGTATATCTGTAAAGAGTTTGGAATTTCAAGCACCCTATATCCTAGAATATCTTGAAACGAAGATTGTATCGTGTTATAAAATAAAACTCCGATGTGCAGATCTTTTTACATTTTGTTGTTGGTTATGTGAGACATCCCTATAATCTGCATTCCATTCATCAAGGATCGTAGACGGAATGTGCTTAAGTTCTTAATATACTTTTCTTCGTTAAGTTCTTAATATACTTTCCATTTCTTCAAAACGGTTTCACTCGTTTTTTTTTCGAGCGATAAAAACAACAAATTCTCAAAGATAACTTGTGAGGAACACTTATTTTCTTTTCAGACCGTCATTCCAAGGCTAATTTGGCGCCTCTGTCGACCCCCATTTTCCCTTCTTTTTCCCCTTCTTTTAACACACCCTTCTAGATACTCCAGTTTCTCCACTCTCTCCCTTCTGAAAGATAAAGATGCTTCAAGGAAGAGAAAAGAAGAAGAAAAGTTGAGGTTAGGGTTAGAAAGAAGGTTATGTGAGGGGTAGTTGTACTTGTTGTTGTTGCATCGAATCAGGACTCTTCCACTATGACTGTGTGGAAAATTTATACCGACTACTATTATCACTACCTACGTAGGGGAAAAAAACTTTTGGTAGGGGTATGTGTCAGTTGTTATTCTCCTTCACGCTTGCCACCCAGAGTTTAGAAGCTAAAACTCAAAACGTGTCGCCCCAGAACATACCCTCACTTTTTGTTCCCAACCAACTTTTTTTGACCTTTGGATTTTTTCTTTTTCGTCTGCTGTTACTTTTTTGTGATTGCACTTTCTATGAAAACAGATCAATGATAAAAAGAATTCCCGAGTAGAGCTGAACATTTTAATACTGTAAAACTTGTATTTGTGAATTGACAGTTTTAACTCTTTCGGGCTAACCGTAAAAGCATTAGTGAAAGAAAGACTACCAATTAGCATAAAGTAACTGATAGAGTTTTCAAATTCTTAAAGTATAGTTTTGCGGATATCTTAGTACAGTAATTGAAAATGTCATACATTGATACGCTCATGAAGTGGCAAAAGTTCACTGTTTAGTTATTGTGTGCACCATCGCACACAATCCTAGCAAAAGTTCTTCGAAGGGAGTAACTCACTCCTTGAGTACTTTCCTCCGGTAGTATATATTGACAGAATTAAAAGGAACTCGCATAAATCGATGCTTCCCTGCACTCTTAGGTTACTTACGGAAATATCACATTGAATAGTTGTTTATCATTGAACATTGTAACTAGTGGTGTTTCAAGGATATAGTTCCAGACAGTTTGAGAAGATGTCTATTTTTTTGGGTGTGTGGCTGATGCGGATACTTTTTGGCAGTAGATTGATTAGTGCGGTGTTTGTTGTTTGTCTGGCAGCGTGCCATTTTAGACCCACTGTGCTATGTAAATGTAAGTTGTTGTACATCTGTTATTCTACTAATATAGCTGATGGCAAAATGCAACAATTCTTCTTCAAAAGACTAGGGGTTCTAAACCTTTTGAAATCGTGTAATTTCGTGATGCGAAGGTTGTATCAACAGTTTGTTACAATATTTTCCTTGTAATACACTGAACTATTTCTTTCTGACTTAAAAAACATTAACATACTTGTACAGTAGAACGTCGGTTATGCAAACAACCGGTTATCCCATGGTTATCCGAACAGCAATAATCGAGTAGATGTGCAGGGATTCTACTTAAATTTGTGCCAGTCGCATACTGCACATTGAAGTGAATAGTATTCTGATATTTATTTTACTTTCCTACGGGTGAATAAAATGCTAAAAAGCAGAAGCGAGCGGTAGTTACCCATGATAGACAATAATTGAAAAACCAAGAAAACTTCATGCTTTTCAAAACATTTTTGTAGAATACATGTGTAATATGTAAGTAATAAAATATTAAACGTATTCGTAAACATAGAAAACTATTATTGTCCGATTATGCGAATAAATCGGTTTTATGAACACTCATGACCTCAATTAATTCGGTTAATCGACGCTCTACTGTACATATGTTTTAACATGTATAACGACAAAATTGACCACTAGTGGTGACATGTACCACAGGTTTACAAATGTGAATCTCTCGTTCAAAGTTTAGAAGACAAATGCATTGTGACACAAAAGTATCTGCTGAGGAAATGGGTTGAAATCAAACATCAAACTTCAATAGTTTTTTAAATTTAATACGTTTTAAGACTAGTTTATACTGTATAGTTTTGATGAAACTCACTTATTGAAATTTTGTTTGTTTATTGTCAATCACAACTTTTTCATGAATTTTTGTCGCCACCTTCAAACGTTTGAGCAACAATAACACTGTTGAAAGATTATCCGGGTGTCTATCGTTTCTTTTTGCTGCACCACCACCAGTACCACTATCAGCAGATGCGGTGCTGTGAGTGTGACGAGTGAGCCCACTTTGGTCGTCGTTGTCGTCCACCATTTCGTCCCCCAATCGCCCCCCCCCCATTCCTTTATCCTATAGGTCTCTTCCATTCATAGCCGGGGATGAGAGGTGAATTTCGGTTGTGAGCATGGCGTCCTCATTGTCTCTCCTCTGCAACTAGTCGAACTTGGGTGGTTATCTAAGGGGATGTGTCGTCTCTCCGCCCACTGACCAACCCCCTTTATCCTTGCCCCCCTCACTCCCTAATCGCGTTTAGCTTTCTAGAATCGCTCGCTACTTTTCGGGTCTCGATAACGAGCTGAAGGGACACTTAGCTTGATTGCTGATCTTGGTGCCAAAAGCGCTCGTCTTTGGACGCCTCCAACATGACAACGCAGCATCGGGGTGCATCGAATGGTGGGGGGGGGGAGGAGGAGAGAGAACTTGTTACGATCACTTTATCGATTTCGGAGTCGACTAATGACGCAAGTTTTGGAGATGATCCCTCGGAGCTCGTGACTTGGCTGGTGTCGTGTTTGTTGTTGTAGCTCTAACTACCTTGTGTGCGCCCGCTGCCCGGGTTGGTAGAAAAGGGCATCTGTTGAGTGTGACACGGATTGCCCAAGATGACAGGAGCGAGTTGATGAAGTCCACGAGGTACTAGGCGTCTTAACAAGTGTTGAGCGTCGAGTCTTCTGTCTCTTTAAGAAAGACGATGAAGGTGTCGTGATCCGGATCGTTAACTTTGGTTATTCGTGAATTTGCCAAATTCAGTATGTCTCGCATCTATAAAAAGTTGTAACTTGACACAATGCGACGTATGACTTTAAATCATTCGATTCTTGGATAAACAATCTTAGAGGATGACAATGATGTGTCATGATTCAGATCGTCATTCAATTTCAGTTATCTTCACAATGTCCAAATTCAGTTTGTGTTGAGTGTATGCAAAATATGCACAATTAGTTACAATAACTAGTTGCGATATACAAGAATAGTGCAACCCGGTTATTATAATCATGGATAATGATATCAGTCTGCTATTATTATCATTATCAGTTGGTTCTAAGACACTGTTTTAATGCTTTATATCCATTGTTTAATGTTACCAGCTAGTTATTATCAAAATAAGTTAGTCCTAAAGTGATCACAATAACCAGATTTCACTGTATTACTAGTATTATCACTAATAGTTATTTTACTGTACAAATAGTTACAGTACGATAGCTATGATGCGGTATCAACAGGCTATAAATCATGTAGTAACATAAGACACTACATGAAGGACTAAGACAAATCTTGCTTAAAACGATTTTATTTAACTACCCATTAGAGTTTGAAATTATTTGTTATTTTTATAAATTAATATTATCGTCTGCTTTTTATTAAATATCTTCAATTAACGTATATTTAATGAACCGGTTGATGAAAGAGACTAGTTCGTTAGTGTTGCTTAACGCAATACTTGATAGGATTAAATTATTAGCAGGATTAACTAACAACAAAAAACTAAGCCAAAAGAATTAGTTGATTCTTAAACTATCTTAGAAATAAATTGACCTTTTCACCATGGCAATTAGCGCTTTAATTTAGTTTGAAGAAAAAAAACCTACAACTAACGAGTTGGATAATTGGATTTTTAGCTAATGTCAGAATAGGTACCGGTATATATATAAGTAACTTATATATATAGAAAAAAAAAGCTAAAATGAGTTTATGAAGATGTTAGATTTTTAAAGAGATACCACGTGTTATTTTTACACGAGGATCAGAAGAAAAAATAAGAACATGCACATTTGATTTATGATTCACGTTATAACGTTTGAATACTAATAGCTACAGATTAGTCATCAACGAACGAGAGGTGTCATGTTAGTTGGTTTTTTATTATTAATTTTTTTTTAAAGTACAGGTATAGTGTTTGAAAAGAAATGTTTGTAAAGTAGTTATAATAGTGTTTAACAAAAAAAAAAAAGTTATACCAATGAACGATGAGTTATCATTATCAACAACAACAGTATAGCCTATTAGGGGTTTTGTTTTGAAGAACATTAAAGTTTTATCACACGCGGTGGAAATAAGCGAGTAATTGCTATGTGGCTGCAGGCATTTTTTTTTTTGTAAATAGAATGGAGATTTATTCGCTTTATGCAGATCGATCACGGTGTAATCCGAGGACATTAATATCCCGCTGTTTAACGTCAAAGCAAGTTGCTCGGTTATTGAGGCTCCACCCCAACAACAACTGACCTTTAACCTGGGACCCATAACTTTTTTCTTTTCTTTTGGTGGTTTTTTTCCTTCACATTTCTTAATTCATATCTATATAACTAAAATTCTTAGATGACGGATGTGACGTCAATATCGATGTTAAACTCGATATAATCGAGTATTTTGATATTTCCCTATGTCTACATTGGTATGTATCCTAAATTTACTGAATGAAACTGGACTGTACCATTTCTGGGTTAATTTTTGCTTGCGATGGGAATGAGACACTAGTATTGAGAATAAAAATTAAATATCTTATAGATTTTTGTAAGTTATAAGGTGTCTACTGGAACCATCTTCAGTAATATAATGATCTTTGTATTATACTGACAATGGAAATCATTATACAAGGCGAGTCAAAAGTACGGTTCTATGGAATACTCCAACGCTGTTATAATGAAAATCTTGGGTTTGGGACATACTGTACAGTGGTAGCACATTACTAAGGTACTTTACAAGAGTGTTGTTTCCGTTGACCTTGATATGAAATTTCAGGATATCTCACTGATAATATTGGAAACTAAGAGTTTCAGCTACAAAGTCATGTATAGAAAGTTGTGGCCAATGGTCCATTTAGTCATAATCCAGTGTTGTTTAATTTATTTCCAACAATCCAACCGAAGTAAAAATATAAATAATAGAGCACTTAAAAGCTTTCAACATAGTCACAGTGTATTGCAGTGCAGCGTATACACAACACTGCAATACACTAAGACAATGTTGGAAGTTTTAGGTGGTCTATGATTTTTATTGTTTTTTTTTTTTTAGGATGGATTGTTGGAAAATGAAACGACAGTTGTGCTTCATACAACGAGTTGAATTTCTCAAGCCCAATTCTAGTACTTGAATAACTCGTTGTATGAAAATCATTCCACTACTGCCTAATTCATGCAAAATGCCCAGACTATCCCTGTTGACAGACTTTCTCTAATAAAATAAAATGTTTTTAATCTTTGATCACGCAATGGACGTACAGTACATAATCTACGAGTTACAAAGTTCATTCTCTTTCACCCCAGTCAAATAAGCTCTTATAATTTACTATTTCAACGGTGAAGTATTTTCTCGGTTTTTTTCACAGCACTTTGGGTGCAAAGTTTATTAGTAGTTAAGTCACTATTTTTTTTAAATGCAAATCTACCGATTAAGAAAAAATTTGGCACAAAGGTACAATCACAATAATACAATGATAATGAAACGCTCAGAAAGATACATAATGGTTAGGGATATGAATCTCAAGTGCAAAAAACCCACCATAATAGGTGCAAAAAAAGTGCACAAAATCACAGAATAATTAGTTTAATTCACAGGATTAGTTTAGGTGCAAAAATTTCTTTATTTTAACAATATAATTTATTTTGGTTTTCATTTTTATTTATTTCCGTTGGTTGGTATTTCTACTATCAGTTCAGAATTAGACTGTATTACAAGGAAAATTTCAATGTTTCGAAACAAAAATGTTTGCTTTGGTTTGATGATGTGATGGATAGTCAAATGATGACAAGATTGAAATTTGATTTTCATTTCCTTTATTTATTTTTTAGAAATATGTATTAAAAATAACAAAAAAAAGGCTAAAAAGTGCTTTTGGGGGCTAAAAATTGCTGAAATCGTCTTTACGTGCAAAACAGATATGTGGGTAACAATCTTGAATATTGCATCTTTATGGCTGATTCGTTTAGAAATCGGCCTAAGAATTCATTTTGACACTTCTAAACTACCTAAGTGCTGCACTGAAAATCACATCCCTAATAACGATACAATCACAATAATAAAAATACAATCACAAAATTGTGCACAAAGATACAAACACAGGCGTTGTCAAGTAACAGCCGCGGCTTCTCTGTAAGGAATCACTGAACGACGATCGTTGTCGGAATTTTGTTCTATGTACGAAGAGCAATTTTACTCTTGTAATTTCTCGTTGTGTGAAATCTTGTTGAAGGACTATGTGGTTAATATGAGGCTCGACTGTATAGTGTGCATATATGATATTTTCTCATAAGTTACTTTTAATTTAATTACTACAATACTACTACTTTATTGTAATTAATTTAGTTAATTTTTAAATTACTGTAATACTTTTATATGCATTTTTGTTTCATTTTTAAGATTGCCTATGTTGACATTTTGTAAATTAAACACTGCAGGATTTCAATGTGTTAGAAAATTCAAACAAGTGAAGTTCTAGTGAGTGACAACAAGTTGCTGGTTGACTACTAATGCCCTTACCCTGCGTTTTAGAAGATGATGTATTATTAATATAAACAACTATTACCAACATTTTTACATGATTTTGAAGTGTGTGTTATAACCGTAAAAATTACAGTGAATCACCCTGAGAAGAAAAAAAGTTCAAAGGGGGAAGGGGAATTTTATTTTTTGTTCGTTTGTTTGGTAGTTTCAGTGTAGGAGATGATGGTTTGATGGTTCGTTTTTTATGTTTTTAATTCTTTGTGGATATGTATAAAAATTTGTCCTCGAGCTATCAGCTGTGGTGGTGGTGAAGTAAAAAAGAAAAAAAATTAACAGTCTGAGGTTGCACCCTGCCACTCTTTTGTCCTTCGTAGGCTGAGAGGTCATTACATCTGGGAGAGCATTCTTTGCAGGTCGCCGAGGAGAAGGAGGTATTACTACTACTGCTACTACTACTACTAGTACTGAAGAGAAAAGACAGAGAAGAACAAGATGGCGTTGCTCGCTTAATCTATCGGTGCACATTAGGGTGGGAATTGCCTTTTCTTTTCCTTGAGGAATGCGTTCACAAATCAACTTTTGTTTGTAAGCAATGCCGGGGTCAGGTGGTTGGTTGGTGTTTAGTAGAATGGAAACTTGCTTTAGTTTTTGCTGGTTTGGTTTTTTTGTTGTTGTTGTTGTTGTTCTTCTGGCTTGTTGTTAGTTGAAACGTGTTGCAGATTAGAACTTTGAACTGAATGAAAGAACAATTAATAATGTGGAATCTCAAGTGGATTCATCTGTGTCATATGGCTGGCCGGGTTGGAATGCGAAGAGTGGAGTTTTGTTGTGGTTTGTTTTTTTTCGAAAGAATTATAAAAAGTTTTCGAATCTTTTTTAGGTCTGGGGTCTTAAAGGCTGAGATTTTGTTTTTCGATATTCGAAGTGTTCGTATAATGTAAACAAAACTTTTATTTATTGGTCTCTAAAAGTGCAGCATTTGAGGAGATTCAGTTATGGGTTTTTACTTGGTGTACTTCTGGACAAGTTTTGTTGGTATTATCTAACCTAGTATTTGGCTAGGTTGATAGTTGTCGATATCCGGTTGTTGCATTTTGAGTACCGCCGAACCATGCTTTTGGAATACCGTTGAAAATTGCTTCTTTAAAACTAAAAATGAATGTTTATTAATTATAGCAAAATGTTTATTAATTAGCAGAAGTGCGTTAGGGCTTCGCTAGTATAATATAAGATATTACTGTGTAAGCTTGTGATATTAATCTTGGAAGATACACTGTGTAAACGAGGCAGAAAAATCTCGTTTTATGCGAATTCTTTATATGCGTTTTCGCCAAAATGTAATGACAAGATTCATGATGATAGGATAGATATTATAAGACAGAATGCTGCTACAACAGCTTCTCTGCAGAACACCGATACCACGCAGCGGTGATTTAAGTCGTTTGTAAGGTTAATTTAAATACCGATTTGTCTAACAACTAGAATCACTCTGCTGCATGATATTGGTGATTTGCAGAGAAGCTGTTGTAGCAGCATCTTGCCTTAAAATATGAATACCTATTGTTTGTTCATTTCAGTTGGATTGTTAGAAATAAATCAAACCACACGGAATTATGAATAAACTAGCTATATGCCCGTCAATAATGACGGAAACATTTTAGCTCATGTTGCCTGGCAAGTTGACGTCATTCTAGTGTATTATATTGAGAGTAATAATTGAGCATCTGCAGCTCCACATGCAAAAAAATAATTCTGATTTCGGTGTGACAGACATGTAAACATACAAAGACAAACAGACACACACATACATACAAACATACAGACCAAGCAAATTATTATATTAAGATGAACCATTGCCTACAACTTTCTAAATATTACCTGCCATCTATGACTCATAGTTTCCAACGATTCGAAATCTGTGAAATTAAAGTGATAAAAACTATTTCAAGGATAATGAAAATTCCACCATCGTAGAAAGCCCTATCAAGGTGCTATTATATTCCAAACTCAATATTTTGATTATACTAGAATATTCCCATGGTATCGTACTTAAAACTCATCATATTCATTAGGAAAATTTTGTAGAGTGGCTCAATGTAGATATTCGATCAAACAATACAATCCAATTATTATTTTTTTAGTAAGTTCATAATTAATTTTGACTACATGATACTGTTCGTTCTAATCTATTTAAACTGAAATGATTCGTCATTAACCCATCTTTAAATAAAAAAATATATTAATTATTAATTATTGAATGGTTTCGTTGTTTAGTGTAGTCTGTTTTTTTTCCTCTTCCTCTTGAAACACAATCTGTTGGATGAAACTGGATTGGCAATTTGGAATAGAGTTACCAATGTAAACAAGCTACAGACTTTGAACCTTCAGCAATAAGGAACACCTGCCATTCAGTATATAACGTCCGAATCGAGAAACGTATCAAATGAAAACACGTGGTTCAAGTGTTTAGGCTGCAAAAGTTGTGCAATAATTCATATACTAAATGAAAAAAAATAAAATTGATGCAACTTTTTCATGAGTTTTTATAGTAGTAGTAGTAGTATTATTATAATGTGGTGGATATGTTTTTTAGGGTCTCGTGTGACGAGAACACTTTATTTTTGGTGACATAATAGCTTACGTAATTAGCAGAAAGAAACGCGATGATGACGGTTTTTTGACATAAAGTTGATAATATGTGTAATATATATATTTTTTTGTATATATGGAGGATAGTATACGATGATAACGTTTGTTGTTTAGGAAAAAAAAACAATTGTGGTTTTGTCATTCGTTTACGACTGTTGTCAATTGGGCACCGTATTGGAAACAGGTTGGAAGCGACTTTTGAAATTCAAGGTCATTGGAAGCTTCTTGTCACTTAAAGTTTGTTGTGTTATGTTTTTTTTTCTTCTCAAGGTGCGTGTGTTCATCACCAGTTTTGCTTTTGACAAATCACATTGCTCGAACGATCAACTTTACGAAAAGTTGAGCTTCATTATTCCTTTGACATGATTAAACAGATGCCAACAACAAAAAAAGTTCGTTTCCTGCATTAATTTGTGAGATCACGGGACTCTTTAATATTACGATTTCAACACTGCGAAGTGAGTAGTGTCATTTCTATTATCATTATGTTTACCCTGCTGTTGTTATTATTTGATGTTTGTCAGTGAGGGGTTTGTTTAGAAAACGACGCGAAATCATCGACGATCTAAGATTTGTTTCAAGTGAAACGTTTTACATTTTTTCAAGTGAAATAATGCAGTGAAAGAGAAATATTCATGTAATATTATTTCCGCAGTGTAAATACTGGAGGTATGCCAGAACAGATAAAGAAATACAAGGAAAAAAAATGTTAAGCAAGCCACTGCACTGGTCGCATTGACAGATGTTGGTAGGAATACGATTATTGAGGTGTGTATGTATAAACATATGTTATTAGCTTGATTTCTAAATATTCGCATTTATTTTTGTTTTTCAATATTTATTTATTTTTTCACGAATGCACCACCAAAAAAGACGTTTAGTTTTTGAAACTATGTTATCGGGGTGATAATTTACTGCATCGCATTTGAGAGTTTGATTAACCGTAATTATTAATTGCGTGTAAATCAGTAAATATAGGTCTTAATTGATTGAGATAAGATGCAAATGAGACGAAAGTCAAATTGAAACAGGTGTATCTTATAATAATAGTGTGCGTTGAAATTTCACCAGAAGGCATTGTGTATAAAATAACAGTCGTTAATTTATTGCGTATTTTGGAATAACAATGCTAGAAGTGTTGCAATGACATGTTTATTGCCTGAATTCTTGTGTCAACAAAAGACATCTGAGCGTGACAGTTTTATATAAACAGTATACGTATATTTCCGTTTGTGGTGTGCACGCATACGTATGTGTGCATGTTTATGACTTATTGTATACGACTAGATATACTGTCGATTTATATACTTACAATATATATATATAGAGACAGTATGTATGGACGATGCAAACCTTTGAGCTACGTGTGTAAGTGTGATATCTTATCAGGGAGCGAGATTGCAATAGTGATGATAAAGCAAGTTTATTGGAACTCCTAGAATAACTGAACAGTGTTGTTTTACTTCACCGTGTTTTGCAGCATAACCCTTAGGTTGTTTTTTATCAACCAGACCACGAATTGTGATTGTCTAATTTTATTATTCTCATAATGACTATGTACAAACGTGCATAGATTATTTGTCATACACTCTACAAGGTAGGCGCAATATGAGGCAATGTTTTTTAAATAGTGATAAAAAGTGATTCAGTGTGATTTTTACTAGGAAACGTACCTGTAAAGTTTCGCACGAATAAATATCCACGGTATAAACTAAATACAGTACTGTACCTACAAGGTTGACCTAAATTCGATACACTAATTCAGAAGGACAGGATGAGATCGAGAGGGAGCAACTATCAGTTTATCACCAATGAACCCGTGTCCAAAAAGTGCGCGCGCTAGGTGTTGTCAAACAGCGTGTAAAGAATGAGTCAGAGGTTAATCAATTCTGCAGTTTAATCTTGCAAATAACACTACAACAATGGGATAAGTTCCTCAATAAGGGGATAAGTTCCTCAGACTTAATAGTTATCTCGTACACCAGGTTCTTGAGGTGCCGTTTCATGTGAGCGTGTAGGCCAGAGACACTAGATTATTACTAGTAATCTAGTGTCTCTGGTGTAGGCAGTCGTTGCACGACGTGCAGGCGTAGTGTATTTGTCAGAATAAAGTGCAGTAATGTTTGATATGTGAGTTACTTGAACACGCCTTTGACAACGCTTAGCGCTTTCACTCTTGGACATGGGTTTGTTGGTGAAAGTTACTTCCCATAACCCCCTCTCTTGCGCCTCTGAATTTGTGCATCAAATTCAGGTCCACCCAGTATAATCTGTAATAAGTGCAAAGCCTAAAAAATTGTCAATCTACGTATTTCTTCATTCGAGGGTGTGCAGAACTGTAATTATAGTATATTCTAGATTCTAGCTTTTACCATAACGTACCACTATCTACTGATAGTGGTACGTCATGCTTGTGCACAGTAAACGTTCCATAGCAATCACTTGAAAGAATTTGACATTAGACATGGTTAATATCCAGTACGACGCCCAATTGTGACAATAAAATCGAAGAAACTCATCAGGTTTTGCTCGTAACGATTCGCCATTCGACCAGCTTAATGTTTTATACGTCTTCTTTCTGGAAATGCACAATTCTTTAAAATCATAGTACGCAATCCCATTTGTCACCAATCTACTTGATTTTCGCGTCGTTATCGTCGCCCGGAGGCGATTGGCGTTGTCACACACATACTCCTCGATGTGTTCGGAAACGAGGCAACAAATATAAAGGACACCCAGGCCATATAGTTGACGACATTTTTTCCCTGTGTCCTCTTTAATTTTTTTTTCTTCTTTTATCCTTTAATTTTTCCCGGGCTCACCTTGAGAAGAGTAGAGGAGGAATGGGAAGGAGATAGGGATGAAACCCGGGTTGAACCCGGGAACCCGAGGGGATATGCGAGTTAAGGGAGTGTCACGAGGTCATTTGAATGTCACCCTGCGCAAACAAGCTGCTTTCCATTCTTTCCTCTTCTTCTTCTCGACATGTTTTATAGGATCTTACCTTGCTTCTTCCATATTGTTTTTGTTACGAAGGAAAAAGGTTAAGCCTCAATCAGGTGGTTGTTGCCTCAATCTAGTTTTTCGTGAGCAGAGTCACCAATGACGATGATGTGACTTTTTCGTTTTCGTTGTACGAAGACAATTAAAAACAAAGAGTAATAGGTCTCTATTGACCGTGATTCTATGATATTTACAGTATGTAGGAAAATACTGTACAAGTAGTTAACGCCTGGTTTTAATACTGTCATCGGCATGGTCGTGCAAGTTCACTAATGAGTCCCACAATGGCGTTTGCTGTCACTGCCTACATTGTATTTTTTGACGAAAGTTTGAATTACCGTTTATATTAACAACGATGCTATGCAGGATATCATGTTCCCTGTTTCAGCTAAAACAATGATCACTTTCATTTTACTCACTTGTTAGATCACGTGTTGCTAAATATAGTGTAAACAATGATCTTTTATTGGATCACGTGTTGCCAAATTTAATTCACACAATATACTTATTTTGAATCACGTGGTTTCAGTTTTAGCATAAACAATGCAATGCTCACCTTTTGACTCACGTGTTCAAATGTAAACAATCTGTTAGGTCATACGTTGTCATTTCTTACTTTTAACAGTATCACGTTATGTCAACTTGGGCTTAAACCATGTCCACCTTTATGTTGCAAATTAGGGTAATGATGTATGTAATGCAAGATCTCATGTTGCAACTAATATTTTATGTTGCTAAAATCGCATAATAGCTTTTATCACTGTTCAATCAGTGATTAGCTGTAGAATCGTGTTTCTAGCTTAGTTTAATCATGGCTAAACAGATACATGGCTATCATATACTTATGTTTAGCCATGGTTCGATCATTGGCCAGATGCACGATGACCCGTTGCGAACTTAGTTTATTATACAGGCATACCTCACTCTTTCGTCACAATTGGGACCAGAGCATTGACAAAAGTCGAAGCAGTGACGAAAGTCGAAACATTGACTTTATTTAGCTTGGGAATGCATCAGAGCTGTAAAAAAACTTCTTAATTGCATAATACTTGCGAATATGTGCAACAGTTAAATAAGCAAAAATAAACATTGAAAT